>JADRCH010000301.1:794246-865899 GCA_019843965.1 Rhynchomys soricoides
TAGAAGGAATTAGAAACTTCAAGGAAAGTAGGTGAGGGAATAGGTTTGAAATCAGAACAAAATGTGAGTCTGCAATGTTTCAGCAGGTACAAATTTTACTGAGTTTTCTGTTACTGCAGTTTGCATGTCTAGAAAGCTGTTACAGAGGTTTTTAACCTTCAAAAGAGGCATATTCACTTAACTGCATGGTCAAGATAATTTGTTTATAAATATTAATAGTAGAATAGTCAACTGTATTTTTTTTTGGACAGGAACCATTGCAGTACAGTGTGACATAATAAGTAATATAAGATGATATAGAATTTCTGTTCTTTCCCCTGGATCTGTGGACTGAGATTGCAAGCATGCACCACCAAGCAAGTTTTATGCAGTGCTGAGGATGCAGGTCAAGACTTTGTGCATATTAAGCAAGTAATTTGCCAACTGAGTTATAGTACCAATCCTCCTTACTTCATTTAATAAGAGTAAAATGTTTCTCATTGTTTAAAAATGTGTGTCACAGCATAACCAAGAAAATTGGAATACCATAGATGCAAAGTTTTGCTGACTTTTCTAGTAAGGGCCTGTGCTCAAGACTAAGAAAAAAGAGAAGCAGAAAGATGAAAGCACCATAAAAGATAGAGAGGGTAGAATTTTGTCTCAGAAATTAAAATAAATCTGCATATCAATTGGGTCTGGGATTATGCTGGTCAATGTATTATCTGATACGGTCAATCAGAGTGTGACATTACACATATGTTAATCTCTCATAATGAAACCACGACTCCAAACACATGTCTTTCACCCTTGCAGGTACTAAAATTTCAGGGACAGTGATATCCAATCTCTAAGGTGAAGTGAGAAATTGTGGTTAAAGCATCATAATGATTGCCTCATGCTGGGGATTTGTGTGAGCACATTCTCAGATACTATAATATGGCCTTACAAATGAAAAGAATCATTTTCTTTAACAATGAAAATTAAATGTATTACCGAGAAGCCTTTGAGATTCAGATTAAACAACCTTTCCTTAACCTGAGGCTTGTGTTCCTACTTTGAGCTATTTTCCTGAGCTCTGTAATAAGGTAAAAGGCCAGAAGTTGAGGCACTGATCCTGACAGCTTTTCCCTGCAGCAGAAAGAGGAGCTGCTCCTGTGACAGTCCAGATTCCAAGGTAATCTGTAAGGTTGTGTGTAAGGAAGGATGAATATTGGTGAATACGCTGCCCAGCTAACCTGCCCCTGTATATCACAAATCCAACTTTTTGTTCATGTAATAGGTATTGGGTGTGTGAAACCAATCCACACAGAAAACAGAATTATAAACTTCCCCTATGAATCTGCCAATATGGTAATGAAAAGCAGTAGCAGAAAGTTGTCCATAATTCTTTCTTTGTAATTAAAGAGCCTGTTCTAGAAGTGAGGTAATCTGATTTCTGGTATTAACTATACTTAGCATGATGTGAGCTAACATTGTCTTGGATATACATGGGTATAATAGTATGCATGTTATATGCATGTCCCATGTGTTTCTGTCTGTGCCTTTGGCAGAGGATTACAAGCCTGCTGCCATGCCTAACACACTGTTCATATGCTGTTCATTATTTACAAGAAAAGTGTAATTATTTTGTGTTCTCATTCCCTTCAGATATTTCTCTACACACTTCTGTGTCAGTAATGATTCCAATCAATAAGTACTTGGTATGTTTTACATCATCTTTCAGGAACAATATTCCTCATTTTGAATTCAGTCATTTTATTTCAGTTCAGTTTTGCAACTTGAGATTCCAAAGTCTTAAATAGAAGACAAAAGACAACCTTGAAATAATGTACTCAACTATTTCTTCTCATATGTGCTTGTCATGTTTTTTGCCTCAGCTCCATATATCTTTTCCCATGATTCATGGGGAAATTATGAATTGCTGGAGTTCCAGGACTAAGAAACATGCAATTGTGCATTCTGAGTTACTAGAAAGGCTTAAAATAGCAAAGTTCTGTAGTTGGGATTTGTTCTTCTGTTGGTTTTATGGTTTTGAGACAGGGTCTCTTACAGGCCAGGAGGACTCAAAATTTACTATATAGAGTCTAGTCTTGAACTCTTAATATTCCTGCCCTACCTTTAAAATGCAGGGCTTATAGATGTGTACCATCATACCTACCGCTATTGGTTGATTCAAAATGGATGTTTGAAGCTGAAAGAATGAATGATATTTGGAAATAAAAATTATCAGAATTATAGGCAAAGAAAACAACAATTCTAGCAGGGATTTAATACAAGCATACAAGCAAGTATAGGGTTCATTTGAAGAACGCTGATAACTTAGGATGAGTTTGTACTGGAGACAACATATCAAGGTCCCCAGCTTGTCTGGGAATATTCACCCATATGTTTCCCTTGACATTTCCAGGGGTGTTCATTTATGTCAGAAATTCTTGATATAAGAATAATTTCAGATTTAGAAAACAAGCTCGCAGGTCCCAGGTACTACAGAACCAGTGGCTCTGGTCCTGCAGTGTTATACCTACTGGAGCCTCCACTTTCTTTTGCAGTGTCCTTCCTTCTACTGGAGGAGACTTTCAGTCCGCCAGTAGAGGACTGGTGATTCTACTGGTGATTCTTTCAGTCACCAGCCACTGTCTTCCTCTTTCATTTCCATTTTTATATTCCTAGGTAAGAAAGAGAAAGAAGGACAAACAAAACAAAACAACAAAAAACAAAACAAAACAATTTTTAGGTTCAATAATAGTGTCCAGCAAGTCACCAGAAAACCTTCTATCTTTGAAAATAAGTATATTAAGGTAAATGAGTACTGTGTATTTGTTTAGGATTTATATAGCATACTATTGTCTCCATAGCATACTATTGTATATGCAATTTTCTGTCTCATATTTTAGCATAAATTTTCCTAAATACTCAAATATGAACTCATCAGATTTATATTTTCCATAACAGAAAAAATAGTCTATTTGATTTGGCATGATGAGTTATTGTATTTTTTTTTTTACTTTAACTTATATTTGTACAATAGATGAGAACATTAGAAACACATATTACTTGCTTTACTCTCACACCTTTCTGTAAACATTGATCATTTACTATATAACATGGCAATGGTTTCAAGATGGTTATGGAAATAAATACCGTTTCCTTCACATGCTGGTTATCTAAACATAAGTTGTTATAATGCAATGTAATACAGTTTCCCTTTTAGTTATAAATGACTATCTTTCCTTTCTTGCTTTTGGTTTTTGGAGATACGTTTTTTCAAATTCATCTTGAATTCCAGATCTTTCTCTAGCTGCACAAGTGTTGCCATGACAGGTATATCCTATCATGGCCATGTGGGGGACCTGTTAAAAATGCAGTGTATCAACTTGCTGAGACACTAAGCACCTTTAAACCATAACTATTGATTTTTGTTCACAGTTTAGAAACCCAGGAACAGGTTAGTAGTTCTGAGGCATAGAAATATTGAGATGATTGCAGTGCTGGCCATACGTTCGCATGTATGCATTCATACTGAGGCTTGATTTAGCTGTAGAATCTAAGCATACTATTGTGCTTCATGGCAGGACTGATTTCTTAGAGGCTTTCACCAGTGTTCTTCAGTGACATGTCATTCAGTCATCTTCCCATGTTCTTTTTAACTACATCTTTCTATTCCTAGTGTGAGGGAAGACTGAGGCATGATATCTTTCATAACCTGAAGTCATCACTTTTGCCATATGCTATTGGATATATACAAATTCAGTACAATGTAGGAAGGGACTACATAATCAATACTTAACATTCTGACATCTGCTTGCACCCTGTGCATTCTGGTCCATGATGACAAGTGTCCCTGTCACATGCCGTTCTATGCCAGTAGCTAGGAGTCTGTCATTAACTATGGCTTAGAACACAGAGGGAGGGTTTTGTTCTGCTTAGAGATTGAATAGATGCAGTCCATCATGGTTGTAGAGGTGTGAGTCAGTTAGCCATAGTATATCTAATCATGAAGCAGAGAGCAATGAATGGCAGTGTTCAGCTTATTTTTCTCCTTCTTAATCTGTCTAGGATCATAGCCCTTGAGTGCACGGACCCATATTCAGGGTGTGTTTTCTCACCTCAGTTAACCTTTTCTTTAAACATACTGAGAGATATACCTAAAGATATGTTTCTGTTGTCATTTCAAATCCACCAAGTTGACAGTTGACATTAATCATTAAATAAGATGTTGAATAGTTACTGGTCTGTGACAATTCTGAAATTATATTTAACAACAAATAACTACTTTGGAAAGGCTGAAAATATACCTTTACATTTGTTTCTTAAGGCCTTAGGCATGCCTGTATAATACTATGATACTCTGCTGTATATGTCTGCAACACCATAAGAAGCTACATATACATAGCAATCATATGAAGTGCTATATGAATAAACATCTTTGTTGTCCAAATTGTAGGAAAATGACCTCATCTCATAATTGTCCTACCCGCTATGATACTGGCTAGATTAATTGATAAGTCATATAATCCATGTTTGCTATTTTTGACAAGATATTACTCTTATCAGGAAATATCCATATAAAGTTTGATCTAGTTAAATAAAAACATTTTTCTACTTTATATAACTTTGATATTGGTTAGAAATCAGAATTTATAATCAAATGTGAAAAAAAATAAGGAAAAGAAATCCTGTGTGGTAAGACTTGATTTTTATCCTGCTCTCAGAACTCTGGATCAGATAGATAACCCCAAGTTTGAGATTATCCTGGCAGGATAGTGAGACCGTTTTTCAAAGCTGATGATAGCATTCCAAGTAGTGATTAAGGGGAGGAGGCCATGATCAAACGTTGAAGTTATGTATCTGTGGAAAGGTCTTAATGTGTCAGATGCTGGCCTCAGAAGCTGCACTCCCTTGCAGATGGACACCATGAGATTATGGAAAGGAAAACAATAGGAAAGTGATACTAAATGTCTTCCCCATCTGCTCCTGGTCAGCACCCACTGGCTTTCCTCATCTTCAGACACTTTTGCATCTTCATGTCTAGCCCATGTACAGCCATGATTAGTTGTTTCTCTCTCTGTCCCGACCTGCAGGACTTATTCGCGAGGATCGAGGAGGACTAAGCCTGAAAGAAAAACGGGCGAGAGAGAGGAGGGAGGCTAGGCAAAGTTCCGTCTTGGTCTCACGTTATTTTTTACACACGTTTGCTTTTAAAGAAAAAGGAATGTAGAGGGGAGGGGAAAGGAGGCTTATGGCCCCCCAGCTGTCATGGTTTAACAAGCCAGACCATCCGGTGTCAATCTGTTTTATGATCGGTCTATTTCCAGGAGGTGGGAAGGACAGTTTCGTCTTGAGGAAACACAACTGGCTCTCGAAAGGTCACTAGGGTCAGATTCCCAGGAACGGTGTGAAGATCCTGGCTCCAGACATCTCCAGCTTATCTTGTGCAAACACAACTGGTCCTCAGAAAGTCTCAGATTCCCAAGGACAGTGTGGAGGCTCAGGCAAATTCCAAGGAGGGTGTTTGATTCTCAAGGACAGTGAGGAAGCCCAGGCAGATTCCAAGGAGGGTGTTAGATTCTCAAGGACAGTGAGAAGGCCCAGGCAGATTCCAAGGAGGGTGTTAGGGCCTGGCTCCTGACATGTCACCCTTTCTTTTACAATGAATGAGGAGCAGCTAAGAAGGGTCGGTGGAAGGCCTGACTTAGGCTATGCAGTGTGCATCCATGTCTCATGCCCGATTTTTATTAGGGAAGGGGCTCTGTCTTAGGCTATATGGGTGGCCCCTATTTCCGGCATCGACCTTTTATAGTCTTGATGTGCACCCGGAGAATAGATCCATAATAGTCCCGTCATCAAGCTCTCCTGCAGCCTTTAAGGGCGTGCGTTGAGAATCATGGCACTGCAATACATTCCCGTCATTGGCCTTTCAACAGCTTATGGCCCAAAAGCCTCTCCTGTTGATTAAGGGCTGTCAGAAGCCATAAGGCTGTTTAGGAAAGCCTCCATAGCCTGCGATACCAGGGAATATCTGCCTCTGCTGCTAGGGCTGAAAACTGTAGACCGTCAGACAAAACATCAGAGGGAATGTCCTCAATGGATTCTTGGATACTGAGTCGATGGTAATGAACAGCAGCCGGCTTCTGGAGGGCGGAATAAATCTGTGACTTAACAAAGTTGGTTAGTCTATTAAAAGCCCAAGGGCCAAATATCAAAAGCAGTAAAAGGCCCATAAGGGGTCCCAGAATGCTGGGGAGTAAAGTAGAAAGCTAGGGAGAAGTGGAAAACCAATTTTGATACCAAGGCTCAGCTTGGTCTCTTTTTCTCTTTTTATCTGTTAAGCTCTTTTTTATCTTTTCTATGCTGTCATCAACTAACCCTGTCTTGTCTGTATAAAAGCAGTATTCCTCTTTAAGGACAGCACATAGACCACCTTCTTGTAAAAAGACGAGGTCTAGCCCTCTTCTGTTTAGTAATACTACCTCTGATAGGGATGCTACAGATTCTTTAAGATACTTTAAGCCTTGTTGTAATTTCACGGATATCATTATCAATGGCCTTGGAAAGTTGATTATACTGTTGAGTAGAAGAAATCAAGGAGGCTATACCTGTTCCAGCTCCTGTGGCAGTTAGGCCCAAAAGGACAGCCAGTGTAATGGCTGTAATAGGTTCTCTTTTTGCATGGGTTGCACCCCGCTCCCAAAATGTAAGTAGGTCTTCTGCATGGTGAAAGGTAATTTTTGGAATAAGAAGGACCAAAACACAGTAATCTCTGTGTGTCAATAAAGAAGTTGAAACTACATAAGGAGTGAGTCCGGTGGAACAGATAAAATAAGAACTATCGGGTACCTGAATGTACTGAAAGGTGGAGTTGACAGTAATTGTTTGATTACAAATGTCGTTCAACTGACGAGGGGGAAGCATATTAGGGGCTAATAAGCAGAGGCCCAATCCGGAGACCTGGGAAAGGGTTAATCCAAGGCGCTCAGTATTGCCCCACCTTAACTGACTGGGATCATTAGTAAAGAGAGGTTCACCAATAATAGCCACTCCCTCATAGAAGGGAGGTCGAGGGGAGCAGCAGACCCAACATTCTAAATAGTCTGTCTGATTGTTGTCTCTCAAAGCCTTAATGGAAGCATTAACTAGATCGAGTATAATGTTGGATGACAATGGAGGTCCCACAGGAAGGGTCGGTTGGAAAAGGGTACTAGCAAAGGGTTTTAAGGTTGGCCTTATAATAAATGAGGAAGCCCCTATCTTAATTTTTGGGCTCGTCTGTCCAGGATGTAGGGCTGTGTTAGGTCCAATGGCTATTGTAGGGCCCTGTGGAAGTGTCTTAAAGAGTTTAATTTTAAATGTGAGGCCCAAGTCATGTCCTGGCATATAGAGTCTCTTTCCCATTCGTAGCCTCTGGAATTATCCCAGGAGGCCCTTTTCCCAGCTTTAGTGAAAGTGATGGAAAGGGGATTGCACCAGATAAATATGCATTCATTGGCCAAGGGGGCAGGTCAACCGGTAAGGCTGTATGGGGACGGGCTTATTCTCTTTACTGTAATATAATCCCATGAAGAGGAGGGTTTCCAATAAGTATCTCCAGAGGTCTCTGAGCCCCAGAAGGCACAGTAAAAATCAGGAGAGAAACCGCACTTTGTCCCAAGAGAGCGGTCTCGATGTCCTCCGGGGCAGATATAGATGGGGGCCATTTGTAGGAGGGTCCTTTTCATCAGGGATCCACATCCTGGTTGCCATACTCGCCTTAAGACAGGATTGGGGGGCTTTCGTTGTGGTACAAAGAAGTCCTGGTAGTCCCAATAGTCATGAGCCCCAAGGGCCATCACACATAGATCAACCTGTAAGGAGTCTCAAGGGATATTGGCAGAGAGCCAAGAGGTTGAATTAGCTACGTCTCCTGCCTCATTAAGAATTACCCATGTAAAGTTGAAAAGTTGATGTGGCGAGGGGTTGTTCTTGCCGCTGGAGCACAGTAGGGCCTCGAAGAAGATCCAAGGGAGCAGCAACATTGGAGATAGGGACATTTCTGGTCCTTCTTAGTCTCTGAAATTAAACACAATGAGAAGCCTTCTCAGGGGGGTCCCTGGGTGGGTTATAGAGTTTTATGAGGCGATCTGGAAGCCATCTGGCATTTTGTGTCTTTGAGTCATAAATGCAGGCGTGCCCCTTCCCCCAGATGAGGACTGGGTCTGGACGCTGCCACTTGTTAGATAAAGGGTCTCTCCACATAGCCTGTGCATAGTTATAGGCTGTGGATGGGTGACAGAGGCAGTCTGCAGCAGATCTACCCGCAGAGTCATATGTAAGAAAGTTTAGAACAAATAAAGCATGGTTAAGGAGAGTCTTAACATTGCCTGCTCTGGGGTAGAGAGTTTCTCCCCCAGACTGTAATTGGAAAAGCATGTTTTTGAGTGTCTGGTGGACTCGTTCAACAACCACCTGTCCTTGAGGGTTTTAAGGGATGCCTGTGATATGTTTGATGCCCATTTGAGCACAGAATTGTTTAAAGCTGGAGCTGGTATATCCTGGGCCATTATCCCTCTTAAGGATTTTAGGTATTGGGGTGGTTGCCAGGCTGGCAAGGACATGGTTGATAACATGTTTAGTAGCTTCTCCAGTCTGTAAGGACGCATAAAGGAAGCCACTGTAGGTGTCTATAGAGACATGAATATATTTAAGTTTTCCAAAGGCAGGATAATGTGTAACATCGATTTGCCAAAATTCCCCAGGAATCAGCCCACGCGGGTTGACTCCAAGATGTGGCTCAGGCAGAAGCGTCAAACAACCTTTGCATTGGCGGACAATCTGTCTAGCCTGTTCATGGGTAATGGAGAATCTTAGCCTGAGAGTACGAGCATTGAGGTGATGCAAATTATTAGCTAGCCGTGCAGTGTCAGGAGCCTCAACAGGCCTATAATCTATACTCCCCAGGGCAATCAGCTGGGTGGATTGGTCCACCATATCATTTCCCTCTGTTAAGGGGCCAGGCAGACCAGATTTGGCACGAATGTGACCCACAAAGAAAGGGACATAACATGCAAGAATCAATCTTTGTAGTTCAAAGAATAAGGGAGAGGCATTTGTTGAGGGGCGAATATATGGGACTGTTTCAAGAAGAGGCACAGAGGTGGCTACATAAGCACTATCAGTATACAAGTTGAAAGGCAGATCTTGTAAAACTTCAAACACCTTTATAATGGCTGATAATTCAATAAGCTGTGCTGAGGAGAAGTCTGTCATAAAGCGAGAGACTGTTCCATCGATATTAAAAGCTGCCATACCCGAAGAAGACCCATCAGAAAAAACCAGTGCAGCCCCAGCGATGGGGGAGGTTTTTGTCCTTTTAGGAAAAACAATTGGCGTCTTTTGTAAAAACTGGACTAGCTTATCAGCAGGGTAATGATTATCTATGGTGCCCTGAAAAGAGGTGCAATTAATGACCCGATCATCATCGGTCTGAATGAGCCACTGGACTTGGGAGGCATTATAGGGAAGGATTATAATATCAGGGTCTTTGCCAAAGAGTTTAAGGGCAGCCTCCCTGCCAAGATGTAGCAGGTGGGCAACCAAGAGAGGGTAGGTGGGCAGCACGCGTGATGGGGATGCTGGTAAATGCACCCAAATTAAAGGCTTTACTTGCCAAAGTAGGCCAGTAAGGGAAAAAGGGGTAGGAAAGATGAGGAGGCGAAGGGGCAATTCTCCAGAATAATAACCAACAGATTGATTGACTATGGCTTGTTCTACCCTGGCTAATGCCCTCTGGGCTTCTGGGGTCAATATCTGTGGGGATGATGGATCAGAATCTCCTCACAATATTTCAAATAAAGGTTTTAATTCACCTGTAGTTAGTTTTAAATAAGGGCGCAGCCAATTAATATCACCCAGTAGCCACTGAAAATCATTAAGTGTTAGCAGGGAATCACGCCTCAGTTGAATTTTTTGGTAAAGAATCTTATTGGGGAACAGTTCGAACCCCAAGAACAAATGGGGAGGGTGTACTTGTATTTTTTCAGGGGAAACTTGGAGCCCTCGATCTTGAAGGGCAGCAATAAGGTGTAATCCTGCCTGATGGATCTGCTGCTCATTGGGCCCTGCCAGAAGAACGTCATCCATGTAATGGACCACATAAAGGTCAGGGAAGAGTGACCTGAAGGGATCAATAGTTTGAGCTACATATTTTTGGCAAAGAGTAGGACTGTTGGCCATGCCTTGGGGGAGAACCCGCCACTGGAAGTGAGGGAAAGGTCCCACACAGTTGGTTATGGGAAGATTGAACGCAAAACTTTTACAATCTTCAGGGTGGAGGGGGATGGAAAAGAAACAGTCTTTTAAATCAATGACTAGTTTTAAGTATCCATCAGGAATGGCCACTGAGGAGGGTAGACCAGGCTGTAGGGCACCCATAAGGACCATGGTTTTATTGACTGCTCTGAGATCCTGTAGCAGGCGCCATTTACCATTTTGTTTTTGGATGACAAAAATAGGTGTGATGCATGGCTATGTAGAAGGTTCAATATGTCCCGCTGCCAGCTGTTCCTGCACTAACGCTATGGCTGCAGACAATTTTTTGGAAGGGAGGGACCATTGGTCAAGCCAGACAGGAATGTCATCTTTCCAGATGATCTTGTCTGCCTGGTGTGCAGGAGGAGCAATGGTCCTTATGAAAAATGGCTATCAAACCCTAAGCTTGTGCGATCTTTTTTATGAGGGGGGGTCATGGGTGTAGGACTTCCCTGGTTTTGTTTGCCAAGCCCCTGCCCAGGGAGGTAACCCTGCACAAGCATCTGTTGGGCAATCAACTCATTGGGGCTGCACATAAGGACTTTGATCTGGGAGAGGATATCTCTGCCCCAGAGATTGACAGGAAGGCCAGGAACCACAAACGGCCGGACCGTGCCCTTATTTCCTTCGTTGTCTTCCCAAGTTAGAAGCTGGGAACTCTGTAAGGTATTTTTCGACTGCCCAATTCCTTGTAGATGGGTCATGGAGGCTTGTAAGGGCCAATGGCAGGGCCAAGAATCCTGTGACAGTACAGTGGAATCGGCCGCTGAATCTAAGATTCCTTCAAAAGTCTTTCCCTGAATTCTAAGGTTTAACGTAGGGCACTCCCTAGTGATGGTCTGAACCCAATACAAGTCCAAGGAGCCTGGTCAGGTAGGGCCACGTTGTGTGCCCAGTCCAGGGTGAGAGGTGTCTAAGGGTAAAGGCAGAGCCTGGGCCAAATGTTGGACCTGGGAGATAGATATTGGACCCCAAGGGGCAGTGGCCAGGACCTTATTCTCTCCAGTATAGTCCTTGTCTACCAAGGAGGGGTGGACACTGAGTCCGCTCAAAGTAGAAGATGCGCCGCCCAAGATCAGAAAATAAGTATTTTTAGGGGGAGGCCCAAAAATTCCTGTAGGAAGAATCTGTACTCCGTCCTCCAGTCTTAGTATTGTGTGGGCGGAGGCACACAGGTCCACTCCTGCGCTCCCTGGGGTGGCTCGGTAGAGGGCGAGAGGGAGTTTATTGTCCGGCTGTTCCCCAAGGCCGGAGGAAATGGGGTGACTATCAGGACCTGGGGCTGGTCCTTCAACCCATGTTTTTGAAGAGGAGACAGTGGTCTTCCAGAAATATCAGTGGCAGATCGTAAGGTGTTTGCACAGTGTTTGCCTCGCCGACAGCGGGCAAATGGTGAAAGGCTGTGAGGGTCTGCCCGAGGGGTCTGAGGACACCTGCGGGGGCTCAACTGACCTTGGGACCCTGGGGCACTGATGGGCAAAGTGGCCCATCTGGCCACACCTAAAGCAACCCTTTGAGTATTCTGAGCCTGGAGCACGGCGCCCACCGCAAGGTGGACAGCCTGAGACATTTTAGAGGAAAAGGAATCTACATCGCAGCACAGGCGAATCATCTCACCAAGAGTCTTGTCTCTGGTTTTTTTGAGTAAGGCGGCCCTGCAGGCTGAGTTTGCATTTTCATAAGCCAACTGTCTGATAATCTTATCATTGTAAGCCTCGTGGCCCAAGGTTCTCTCTGCAGCCTCTAGGAGGCGGCTCACAAATTCACTATAATCCTCTTGAGTTCCCTGAGTTATTTTAGTTAGAGGAGTAAGTGCTGAGCCGGCAGCCGGAAAAGCCCGCCAGGCACCGAGAGCAGCGTTAGCTGTCTGGGCCAAGAGACCAAGGGGCAGACACCTTTGTTCTGTCTCTGTTGAATACATTCCCTGGCCACTGAGTTTGTCTAAGTTCCATGTCCCAGAAGGCGACTAGGGGTTTCTTAAATTCGTGGCTGCAACTGCCTGGCATCGGTCAATAATATCTGCTTTCCAAGTTAGAAATTGACCGTGGGTGAAAATCACTTGAACTACACGAATCCACTCTCCTGGGAGCAGATAGCCGCCCCGAGACAAGGAGTCTAAGACTGAGAGAGTAAAAGGGGCATTTGGCCCATATGTTCTGACGGCAGTATTTAGTTCTTTTAAATTTTTAAAATGTAGCTTATGGAACTCACTGTGCCCATTAGATGGCGCTGGCAGTTGTTCAAACTCGCCGTGTCTGCCCGACGGTGCCTGCAGTTCGTTCTCTCCTTCACTTTCACTTTCTTGAGCTCCCTGCCCCTCACCATCAGGGTCGCTCAGTGCATCCTCAGAGGGATCAAAGGAGGTGGAAGGGTGTTTCGGCGCCCCGGAAGAACGGGTTACCACAGGGAAGGCCAAAGAAACACTATGGGACCCTCGAGTTCTTTTAGGGGGGTGGGAACTGAGGAGGGGCTTATTTGCTGATCCAGAAATCGGGGCGAGAACAGTCTCATGAAGAGCGGATTGTAAAGAACTGAGTTCGGCAGAGAGCTGGGCTAACTGCTTCTGTAACTTTAGGACTTCTTTTAGTTCGCTTATCTGTGCCGAGAGTTGCTTTTTGGACACAAGGAGAGACGAGCTAGGGACAGACAACACAGGTGTATGCGGTTGCCGGAAAACACAAGGAGGAGGTCTGTAGGGCGGAGCCGAAGGCTGCAGCGGCCTGTCAGGGTTAAGACATGTCGCAGTTTTGTCATCTAAAATCGAGGTCTCCGCAGGACCCAAGGGATTATCGTTCAGATCCAGGGCCACAATCGGGAATGTCAAGGCAGCTCTGGGGTGTGAAGGAGGGGGCTGACCCTGGGAAAGAGGGTGGTTTACTGTATTTCTTAATTGGCTTTGTCAGGGAAGACCTGTTTTTAAGTCAGAAAGTCCTGGAGAAAGTCCGCTGAATGGAGGAAAGTTTTTTCTGGGGTAGGGCGGATAAGGAGGTCTCGGAGGGGGTGCCCCTGCCCCCAAAGGCTTAGGCTCCAGTGTGGGGATGTCTGAATTTGTGGACCTGGACATATCTATAACTACAGAGGGAGACTTAGAGGGGACTCGGGTGTCTGATTGTTTATCTGGGAAGGAGGCGGAGGGTTCTGAATTAGAAAGAGGGCGGAGGCAGTACTCCCCAACAGACAGTAACTGCTGTTTGTCTGGATCAGAAGATGCAGCTTCTAGAATATCTCTTATTAATCCCCAATATATAAAGACTGTGTCAGGAGCTGCATCTGGCCCTTCGCGACTCAGTTTCTCATTAAGATCATGTCCCACCTTTTGCCATTTTCCCCGGTGAATTTCTGGCCCGTTTATTATGAACCAGGGACAGGCATTATCTATAAAAATAAAAAAACTTAATTAAATCTTTCTTTTTAACTTTAACTCCTCTCTCTCAGAGTGATCCCTTTAAGTCTTTGATAAAGACTGCTTCTTTAGTCAACTTTTGGCCCATTTTAATGAGATGGATGAAAATCACTTACCGAGGACGAAAACTCTTTCACAGGGGTCCTCAACCTTTCTGAAGCTGCAGCAACGCCTCTTATAGGCAGAATCCGTCTGGCAAAATCCCTGCCTCTAGCCCCACATTAGGGTGCCACTCTGTCCCGACCTACAGGACTTATTTGCGAGGATCGAGGAGGGCTAAGCCTGAAAGAAAAACAGGCAAGAGAGAGGAGGGAGGCTAGGCAAAGTTCTGTATAGGTCTCACTTTATTTTTTACACACGTTTGCTTTTAAAGAAAAAGGAATGTAGAGGGGAGGGGAAAGGAGGCTTATGGCCCCCCAGCTGTCATGGTTTAACAAGCCGGACCATCCAGTGTCAAACTGTTTTATGATAGGTCTATTTCCAGGAGGTGGGAAGGACAGTTTTGTCTTGAGGAAACACAACTGTCTCTCGGAAGGTCACTAGGGTCAGATTCCCAGGAACGGTGTGAAGATCCTGGCTCCAGGCATCTCCAACTTATCTTGTGCAAACACAACTGACCCTCAGAAAGTCTCAGATTCCCAAGGACAGTGTGAAGGCTCAGGCAAATTCCTAGGAGGGTGTTAGGGCCTGGCTCCTGACATCTCTCACATGTTTGCTCTTTGTTATTTTAATTTCTCAGTCTCTACCCATCTGTCACCATAAGCTCAGTGACTCTTGGAAAGGCTCTATCCTCCCAACTTCATGGTACTTTGAAGTTTGCATCATCACTGATCTGAGATTTAGCCTTTGATCCCAGTAGGAAGTTGGTTTCTCAACACTCATTCACAAATCATATTAGATAATACTGTGGGCCAACTGCCTTTCTAATCACAAACAAGAGTGAAGACTTCATTACTTTTTTGACATTTCTGTGATCTGAAGTGTGTGTCATAATTTATAGCATTACTCTAATGTTCAAAATCATCCTGGAGCTACATGCTTTTCAGAAGCAGTCTGTTCTTCCCAACTGCTCTGAAAATTAATCTGTCTATGACAAGCCTGACTTGCTAAGGACAATATCAGCATAGTTTTATTTTCCTCAAGCCAAATGAAAGAACACAGGCTTTTAGTCACTGATCCTTCAAAGCAAGTAATTATACAGATAATTTAAGAGCCAAATGCATTGTTATTTTAATGTTTCCCGTTTTAAAAGGAATGATGAATTCATTAGTTGAATTTCTGTTATATTGCCGAACAATGTTCATTGTTGGTTAAAGACAAAGGACAGAATTACTTTCCTCATTGCTATGAAAAATTGTATGACAAACTCAACTTAAGGAAGGACGGTTTGTTTGTTTGCTCATAGTTTGAGGGTATAGTTAGCATGGGGGAAAGAAGTCAGCATAGCAGGCAGGAGTGAGAAGCTTCTGGTCACATGGTACACACTGTCATAAGCAGAGAGAAAAAAGAGAAATTCTGGTGCTCAGCTTTCTTTCATCTCATTATTTAGTCAGGACCTCAGCCCATGGGATGATATCATGCACATTTAGGGTAGATCTTCTCACCTCAATTAAGCTAATTTAGGATTTCCCTTATAGACTTGCCCCTGGCATATCTCCTAGCTGATTCTAGATCCTTTCAAGTTGACAGTCAATATGAATCATCAGAAATAGTGACCAGATTAAAACATCACAATACTGCATTAGAAACATGAAATCATTTTATGGGATATTTCAAAGTAACCTTACAAATCTAAAAAAATGATTTTAAATTCAGTTGTCTTTAAATAAACAAGAGTTCAGAAAAAAATTAAAGGTATTTATTAAAGTAGTTAATCTTTCCTTCGTTCAGATACTGTGATGGTCACATATTTTAGTTCTATGAGCAAGAGTAGGAGGAATTAGTTAATAGACCAAGCATTTTTGTTTCATTGACTTCAATGAAGACAAATATTCTCTTAATGAATCATTACAAGTTCTTTTGCCTTTGTATAGAATGTATCAACTACCTAGTCTATAATCCTTCATTCTGTTCTGGCACTTTCCATTTGTCAGTGAGTTTAATGGCTCCTTATGGTTTTGTTAAATATAAAATGAACTCTGACATAATGAAAATATTGCTTTCTTGACAGCGAAGCATGGATCTGCATTCCACACTTTATTTCACATGATCAAGCCATGCATCACCAAAATCTATCAAAGAGATGGGAGTCACAAGTCTCTGAAAAGGCACAAAGAGTTTGGTGAGAGTGTGAGCTCAATCTGCCTGAACTGGATACTCCAGAGAGGAAGCAGCTGGAGGAATTACCTCAGTTCAGCAATCAGAAGCTAAAACCTTCTTATAGTATTGTTTATACAAGAGTAGAAATGGTTTCTTCACTGAGAATTTAGCATTTGTGTTGAAAATTGTAATATCTCTAAAGCACAGTGAAATCATTTCTTACTTCAAAGGAAAGACAATATATAAGCATTTACTTATTTAATAGTTTTGTGTTTTAATGTTGAAATACTTAAGGCAATTCTGTCTCCAAAAAGATCTCAATTTGGTGTTTTGTCAGAGCTGGTGGCTACTCTTTTAATCCCACACCTCCTGCTACTTTCAATCAGTCTGGACTCACTGGTAGTGAATATATATGATCTCCTAGTAGGACTGTGCCAGGCTTGTGTGCATTTTTATTCTGGTGTCTGAAAAGTTTCCCTTCCAAAACTCATAAGTTATTCACATATGTGAGGAATTTACCCCAACAAGGGAGAGCCTGGGAGCCAATGAGCAATGCAGCTTTCTTTAGCTATTTCCACAAGACCTTCACTAGAACAAACACACCACAGGAAGAAAAAATACCAGATAAAGTATGTCTGTTATGAAGGGAAGAAAGAACATCAGGAGGACGGAATGTGAAGCAGGTGATTTTTCTTATTGTTTAAACCTTTTTATGATATATTACAACATTATTAGAGGGATTACCCAATAGTTAATAGCTCTCACTGCTTTCAATAGGACCCAAGAGCAGTTCTCAGAACTGCTGAACATCACATAATCACCCATACCTCTAGATTCATGAGTTCTATACTCCCTTTTGGCTTCTGTGAGGACCTGCACATATATGCTAGCTTGCATGTACACAGAGATGATACATCTACATCTACATAAATATAAGAAAAATATTTTTAAAAATATAATAATGATATATTGTAAAATGCTGACCCACATATTAAGGTGTGTAGCTGAAACTGAATTAATCATGTGGCAGAAGAAATAGAAATGACCTGTTTCCAGGTGCCTGTGTCTCTACTGGGCAGTATGGTAACGTTCAAAAGTGGTCTCCTTCCCCAAAGATGGAATCAGTGTCCAAAAGCCCTTTCAAAACTGCTACATTTGAAAAACAATTGTTTCTCTGCAGCAACTGATAGCCTAGGTTGACAACTCCCACTGACCCTGTGGCATCCCCTGATGTCTTTGAACCTATTACTAGTCACACTTTTGGTGCTATGCCTGATGTCATCACTTCAATACAGCCTTTAGGAATATTTTTCCTATTCAACACAAAAGAATCTTCATATATATTCATATAAGGTTAATGAAAGACCAGCATCTTTTTTTTTTCAATTTTTTATTTACTATTTCAGTAAAAAGATTTGTGCATTATACTTTATAAGTACTAATAATATATGTAATAAATAATATATGATATATATTACATTAAGCACTCTAAGTCTATTTCAGTAACATATTTGACATAATACTGGGTCATTGTTCTGATATTGTTAGATATTCTTGAAACCACATACAAAGGATGTGAGTAATCCTGGGAAGATTTGTAGCTGTCCAGCAGCCATGGATGAACTGGGTCTACCTGAAAGGGAGGCTGGAAATGAAAACAGGGGCGGGGTGGGAGAGAAGAATGAAGTCAAGACAAAATTCTGATCAAGGCTTGAACTTTACTGTTCTGTACTCCTTATAAAGGGAAAGCCCAAAGATCCAATCCTTCGTTTCAGCAAGCTCAGTGGGCAGTTGACTCCTCAAGGTTCCTGTAGGAAGTTGCAAATGCAGAGAGGCCAAACTAGCTTGAGGCAGATTTGTTTATCCTACTCAAGGCTGGGGGAAGGGCACCCTTTTTTGTCTTTTTTTTTTTTTAATAAAGATGAGTTTGATGGGGAGAAGATTTATTTGTTTTCCATAATCCCATATAAGATAAAGAATGGCTAGGCTTCATAGAACATTGGGTAATTTTCATGGGTTTGGCTCCCAGCATCTCCTCCTTTTTAACAATTTTTGAGACCAGTGAGTAGCTAGGGATGATGGCACTATGAAGATGAATGGGCATTAACCGGGGGTGGGGGGTGGGGTGGGGTATTGACCTGATCCTCCAAGCACTTTATATGTCATTGGTGTCTTTTGGGGAGGAGAGGTTAGCCTTTGTCAATTTTCTTTAGGTATCCCCACAGAGTATGATCAAAGGAAGGGCAGCAACAACTTCTATGCAATCAGGTTTGCTTCACAGGGGACTCAGGAATGGACATTTGGGTCCTCCCCCTGCAGTACTTAGTCTCTCACCCTTTGCAGATGCCCACCGGAAGGCAGGAGAGCATAAATCTGAGTTTTATGCAGTTCCCAAATGAGACACATCATTGTAGGGTTCAGCCAGGCCTCTATCAGCCAAATCAAGTTTATGATAATGAACATGCAGAGGTTTGGATGCCAGGGAGTCAATCTGTTGTTCTAAATACCAATCTTAACAACATTTTTTTGCTAAATGATTAACAAAAGTAGCTGTCTTAACTTCTTGTGTCAAAACAATTGTAGAAGCATTGGGGCTAGCTATTAATGTAATTAAAGCTGCTATATCAGTGATAATCAAGCCTACTACCCTCTTGCTTCTGCTTAATGCCTGACTCACTTCTTCCAGTACTTGCAAGCCTTTTTCAGAATACCAAGGTCCTATAATACACACACGCAATAAAACAAAAGCTAGTTGATAGACCACCATAACAGACATGCCAGATTTCAGCACACTAACACAATTAAAAAGTGTACAATCAATGCAACTTACATTAAATAATGTGGAAGAAAAAGTAAATTTAACACAACTAATTAGTAAAAAATTAGGAGCCTTAAAACATGCACTAACACTTGTTCAAAGTCCAGATCCTGTCCCAACTTTATCCCTTGCTAACATAACATCATAGAGAACTGCCGCTAACTTCCAAATATGTTTCTGAAAATGTCCAGAACCAGCCTTCCCAATGAAGACTGTCATTTCCAATATTGGATTGATTTTTATACCAGTCCATGATTGAGTCAGAATAATTGGTCACATTAAAGGAAAGAAAAGAGTCATTATAACTTCTCCTTTTGATTAATTTTCCAAAGTCTCCTCCATATTCTCTGTCCCACAAGATCTAAAACTTGAAGCAAGGCAGCTTGTCCAATCTGGGATATAGGCAAACAAAGGTGGGTCAGGAACATATGTCCAAAACAGCTTTACTGTCACCTTCGTCAGAGCACTCAGAGCTCACAGGTCAGCATCATTCTTTGTCCCAGCATCAATACCAATCACTCTGGCAGCTAGCATGCTCCTGCAGCATCCTGTGGTAAAAGCACAAACATGCCCTCTTCCCTATATTAAATATCTGATTGGGATCATTCTATATGCCTGTAAGTGGATCCTTCCATTTCACCTAGGCATAAGCATGCCTAGTTGTAGGGTGCCATAGACATTCAGCAGAGAGTTCCTTGACATCCAAATTTTAAAATTTTAAAAATAAAAAGTATGATTTAAATAATGTGTTTGGGGATATAATTCCCCCTTTTTTGTTTTTATGAAAATATTGTTTTAAAGTTCTACAATATCTTGTCATTGAGATATAACAAGAAATCCCAGTAATATGGGTAATATTAAATTGTCTATAAAACATATCAAATGCTAGTCTGTAATAGCTAGTTTCATTATCTGTTTTAATCTGGTTTGGAACACCAAGCATAGAAAAACAATGCAGTTAATGACTAATTGCATTTTTAGCTGCATCTCCTGTTAAAGCAGTTGCAACTAGAAAGCCTGAAAAAATGTACATATTTTAATATTCGAAAATCAGAAACATGAGTACCATCCATTTACAAAAATTGATTAGATATAAGTCCTTGAGGACTAACACCATTGCGTGGTACAGGTAGAAACTGAGGACAATGAGACCAAGTCATTACAATGTGACATGCATATTTTCTAGAAATACCAAATTGTCTCAAACTATTACTATGTGCATGATACAAAGAATGAGATTGTATGGCCAATTGTTTGTGTATAAGGCCTATAATCTGCCTGGTATACAAATGTGCTGTGCAGTTCCCTAAGGAATCTGTCCAGGCAATCCACTATGAGATCTTAATGGTCCTATAAGGCAAGGAACAGTACATTTTTAAATGAAGCTATATTTGCATAAATAATTGCAAAATTTGAGAATTAGCAATATCTAAAAAAGGAACAATTTCAAGCAATTGTAAACCCTGAGCTATATATTGGCTATCAGTATAGAAATTAAAAGCTAGAATTTTTAAACATTTCAAAAATAGTGCCTACAACACATAATTCAATTATCTGTGCTGAAATGGGGAAAAACTCAAAGAGAAAGAACATGTGATCCAATTACATATGCTCCTTTCCCATTAGATGAGCAGTCTGTAAATACAATAAGTACATTCTCTATGGGCTGCATGCGTAAATTTACAGAAAATACAAAAGCATGCATAGAGAAAAACTGTAATAACTTGTCTTTTGGATAATGATTATCAATTTGGCCTAAGATGTTTGCTATGCAATAGGCCAAATATCAGTATTTTGCAATAACCAATTTAATTGCTGTTGGAATAAGGAGTAAACATTTCATCAGATTCTTTCCCAAAACACTTTTATGATTCTATCCTAAAATTCTATATTAACACAGCAACAGCTTCATGGCAACAGCTTCATAATAGGGTGTTCAAACTTTACTTTGAGATGAAGAAAGTTAAATCCATATTAATGGTCCTTTTTGCCAAAGAAGTGTTGAAGGCACATTAGTAGCAATAACGCAAACGGCCGACAATAGATCTATATTTTATATAATGTATTTGTTCTTGAACAATAAATAGCTTCTTCTACTTTCTGCAATGCTATTTGTCTCTCTCCAGTTAACTGTCCAGGAGAATTAGAATTTGCATGCCCATTGTTATCAAACAGAGACTTAAGTCCTCCTGTGGTGAGCTTAAGGTGAGGTTTTACCCAATCAACATCTCTTAACAACTTTGAAAATAATTTGAAGTAAATTATCTTTTCTTACTTGAGTTTTATGTGCCACAGTTTGTTTAGGATATAACTGAAGCCCCAAATATTGGAAAAGAAATTGCCTTTGAATTTTTTCTGGAGCAACAACCACTCCAAAATTTTAAAGCTCATTGCATAAGAACAAAGGCTTGTAGTAAAACTCCTTCAGAGGGATAAGCTAATAAAATACCCTCCATAATGAATAATATATATATAAAAAATTCAAAGTCCTAACTTCTTGTATTGAAGCAGCAACAATTTTTTTTACATAATTTAAGACTATTAGCCATTCCTTGAGGGCAAACTTTCCAATGATATTGCTTCACAAACTCACTAAAAGCAAACTCTTTACGATCATCAGGATGCAAAGGGACAGTATAAAAACAATCTTCCAAATCCATAATAATTCTATATGCATTTCCTGGAATGGCAGTTAGAGTAGGCAAGCCAGGTTCCAATGTCTCATAAGTTCCATAGCCTCACTAACCTTTCATAAATCTTAAGTTTGAACTTCACTTTGGATTAATGGAATAACCAATCTGTTGGAGGTGAGTGAGTACATCAGCTCCAATGTCTATTAATCCTTCAAAACTTTCTTCAATTATTTATTTAAGGTTAGGTCTCTTATTAGTAATACATTGAACTCAGTACACATCAGAGGAACCAAAGCCATCTTATCCACTCTTACTCTTAAGGGAACTAAAAGAAGTTGAGGAAGTCTTTTATTAAAGCCTTAGGGAAAACAGCCATAATTATCTATAACACCTGGATAAGCCACCTGCTGTGAATGCCTGAGTCTGAGGCTGACACCTCCTCTGGCACCTTTCTAGGGGCTAACAAAAGAAATGCCACACAAGCTTCCGCAGAGGCTGCTCTGAGCTTTGCATTAACTCAAATACAAATGTTTCTTAACTGGGCCTATTTCCTGCTACCTGGCCCAAAAATTACTCTTCCAGCACCCAGGACAGATTCCTGGGGCTTGACTTGTTTGTTTGCTCCTGCCTCTGTTCCTGGAACAATAATTTTTAAAATGACCCAAACTTCCACATTTAAAACATCTTTCACTCCCTCATTTCTGTGGAAGCATTGCTTGCACAGTAGTCCCTTGTAAGGCAGCAAGCCATAGCCAGACCCAGATTGTATGAGGGTCTGATTTCTGCACAAAGAAGAATATATCCAGCTAAGTCTGTCTTTGCTCTGTATGGCCTAATAGCGGTGCAGCAGGCTGCATTAGCATTCTCACAAGCCAATTGTGTAACAAAAGGAACCCCTGCTAGAGTATCTCCAAAAATTCTACCTGCTGCTTTTCCTGAGGCTGTGACTGAACTGCAGCCAATGGAACACTGGCAGTTTAACTATAATTTTTAAGTTTCTTTTGCAACACCAGAACACAACCACACTTTGGCAAACAAAACTCAAGTTTTAAACAACAACATCAATACCAAGAGTACCAACCACTTTCACGTTACAAAGTTTGGCTGCCAGTTCTTATATCTGAATGCATGACAGTGCAGCTTTCAACACCTCAAAGAGACAATGTCCTAAATCTTAGTCTGATTTCTAGGATAAGAATTACATATCTCAGTTTAGAAGTATCTTAAGAGACTTGTTTTTCTGGGTTGGCTCATGCCACGTGTTGTTGTTTAGAATGGCTCCAACCCTGAGTTACCAGTTTTAAGCCAACTTTCAGTTAACCAATGTCACACATTTTTAATCATACTCAATAACTTATAAGCCAATACTCTATAACCAGGACATGCTGAACATATTTATACCTTTAAAACCAGTCAGAAACAAAAATGAAGTGGCTACACACATTTTATATATTTAGACAAAATAAAATTTTCTTGCTTTTACTAGCTATAATTTCAAGAGAAGAGCACCTTGTTACTTGCTGAACCTGTTAAACACAATTGCAGAAAAATTTCTAGGAAAAAACAACCATCAGCTTACTTTCCCTAGAACTTGAGAAGCTGCTGGCACCTTTTAAAGCAGCTTTTGCAGACAATCAGCTCCTAGCAGGGCTTCTCCAGCCATGCTAGACTCCTAACTGCAGGTGCAGGGCTCCAAAGGCCAATTGAGACTGCCTTGTTAAGAAGGAAAGCTAAATCACGGGGTGGATAGCTAACAGATAACGTTTTAACCATTTTTTTCCATTCAACAGGAAACACAGAACAACAATAATACAAAAACACAGACTTAACCTTAAACAGTCAGTTTTGACACATAGACAGATTGGTGCACCAAGACAGAGGTCAGAGAGAATGAAGAGAACTTGATGTAACTAAGGATATCTTCCAGTATGAGCCAGAGAGGGAAGCAGGATGTCTCCTGGTTTCCTCGTGTCCCTAGGAGAGCTCTGAAATAGCTTATATCCATTTTCCTTCTCTTTTGCTAATGTGTCCTGGACAGGGGACAACTGCTCTTCTGAAACCTATTCTCTCTCTCTCTCTTTCTTATGCTGTAAGACTCTGGAGAGTCTTAACTTATCTGAGACCCTTTGAATGGACACATAGAGTCAGGAATTGATGCAAAATGCAAGAGAAATTTATTGATTCATCATCATGCTGACGCGGCTCTACATACCAAGATGTGAGAGTGACCCCCCAGAGCACGTTCAGGGACCTTAAATAGGATTTTAGAGCAGTTGCCATTAGGTGCAATGTGATTGGCAGAACAGTGTGACTTTTAAACTGATAGGTCTTTAGGGAATGAGGTAGCAGGGGCTTAATCAGCCCCTCCCTCTCAGCCTATGTGCTTTTTAACCTGTTTCTTCTGTGTGCTCAGAGGGGGGAGGGGACCCTGGTGGAATATCTCAAAGTTCCTGAGCTGACCTTTCATTCCCCCCATTTTCTTATGCATGCTGCAATCTTGAAGCTATTGTTGATAGCTATAAGACTAAGAGGTTAAACCAAGCCTTGAACCAGCCCTGACTCTGTTTCTTCTCTCTCTTAAACTTGGCTAACCCTACTCTCACCTTGGCAATTGAATCTTTTACAACCCCAGAATGGTCTATATAAAAGCAACACTCTTCAGCGAAGGCAGCATCTCTTCTTATTCTATAGTATTACTTATGATAACGGAAGTCAGTGATTCCTTAAGATGACTGATGGCTTTTCCTTTGTAAGACCAAAGCGGAGTTCTTGGTGGCTACCCCAGCCACCCCCAACCACAACAGAAGGGAGACAGTGAGTGCTGTCTAAAGGTACTATAAACAGTCATGATCAGGGTCCAGTGATCTTGAGCTTGAGCAAATTGTCCATCTTCTGTAAATTCCAGCGGGGGAGGGGGTGTCTCTGGGGAGTGGGACATCTGCAGGTTTCACACATGAAGCGTGCACCCAGGCCTCAATACTGTCTACCTTGAGGACTGTGGGAGCAGTCAACAGCTCTAGGAAGGGTCTCTTTTATCTGGGTTCCAGCAACTGTGGCCGATGTCTCTTTATATAGATCCTGTCACCAGTATGGAAGTGGTGAGGGGTCTCTGGCATCCCTGGAACATCTAAGGCAGACAGTTTGGGCCAAATCTCATGTTGTGGGATACCTCCCTGGAGGGCCCAGTTTACACCAAGGGAGTTAGGGTACCTCACAGGATCTCAAAAGGGGTCAGGTTAAAATGGTAGGGGGTGTTCTGAGCTTGGAATAGGGCCAAGGGGAGGGGCACCACCCAGTCTGAGCCAGTCTCCAAGGTCAATTTAGTTAAGGTCTCTCTTCCTGCCCTGAGCTTTGGGGACGGTACTTACAATGAAGTTTCCAATCTGTCCCAATACTTTTGCCACCCTCTGCTTACCTGAGAGACCAAAGCAGAACCATTGTCTTATCTACTTGTCTTAGGCACTCTAACCTCAGGGAAATTTCTTTTAATATCTTCTTGGATACAATGGCAGCTGTTTCCTGCTTGGTGGGGAATGTCTCAGTGCATCTAGAGAAAGTAGCTATGAACACCTGAAGATATTTGTAACCACATTTTCCTGGCTTAACTTCTGTAAAATCGACCTCTCAATATACTCTAGGCTGTTCTCCCCTAGGTCTTTTGCCCTGTTTATTCTTGGCTGTATAAGCACTCACTTGCTGGCATACCTTACATTGTTCTACTATCTTTCTGGCCCAGAACCTGAGTCTTATTATACATACTCTAGATCTCTTAACTGCTTGGACAAACTTCTTATCCCATATAAGAGTCCATTTGTGCATTTGGCCAATAAGTCTTTTGCTAGTTTCCTGGGGAGCATAGTTTTCTTTCTTGTGTGCCATCTCCTTTCTTCTCTAGGTGATAGTTGGTAAGGTGGCTAGCAATCTGAGTCCTTTCTTCTTCAGTGTATTTTAAGTGAGGCCATCCCTTAGTCCAGTCCCATTTCCCAGCATGTGTTTCTTGTAGGTCCATAACCAGGATTGGCTCCTGCATAGCCACTTCTCGAGCTATGTTATATGCCTGGTTATTGCTCTGGGCCACTTTTTTTCCTAATGTCCTGGGCGTGAATAATACTCACGGTTACCAACTTCATTGGGACATCTAAGAAATCCAGGATTTCTTGTTTGTTTCCTCTGGTGTGAGCAGTCATCTCTCTTGGCATATAGCTCTGTGGTCATGGGATGTGGCAAAGGCATACCTGCTATCCAAGTAGATGCTGATCATCTTGCAGGCTCCAAGTTCTAAGGCCTTGGTGGGGGCAGTTAACTCCACTTCCTGTGTTGAAGTGTCAGGAGGTAGAGGTTCCACCCAGATGACGTTTGTGTTGTCTACCACAGCAGCACCTGCTTGTCTTTGACCTTTATGGAGAAAACTGTTCCCATATGGAAATCAGGTAGCCTCGGCATTTGGCAGGGGTCAGTCAGAGAGGTCTCTCCTTTTGGACCAGCTAGCTGCAGCCTATCAGGAAAGAAATTTATCTGGGGCCCCATTTTGGAGAGTATGTCTCGCCCCAACAGAGGGTAGGGACAGTCTGGGGTGACCTTAAATGAATGGGATACCTGGCCCATCCCTAGGTCCACTGACTGTTCTTCGGGTAGTCCATAATTACATTTTGGTGCCAATGGCTTCTTGGACCCAAGATCTTTTCTTGAGTTGGGGCCATCGGCTCAGAAGACTGAGTGTTGAGTCTCTGTGTCTACCAATAATTGAGTGGGTTTCTCCTCTGTACTCTTTCAGAGTTTCCCTGGTTTGGGGGGGGGGGCATCTCCCCTAATCACTGTCTTCACTCAGGGCTAACACCGTTTGCCGATTGGGAGCGCTTTTCGCAAGGCCTAGGATTTCTTGCTCCAGGCTTCTACTAGGACACTCTCAGGCCCAATGGCCTCAGTCAATTCCTAGACTGAAGGCAGGTATAATTTTTTTCAATCTGCTTTTATACCATTTCAACTACATGTAAGCAATAAGGTCATTTTTAGGCTGTAATACAATAAATCTAAATAGCCAAGGAATGAGCAAGGCAATAAGCAAAATCCGTGATCATCGATGTTTCTGAGGGTGTGTCAGGATGACTAAAATATCTGAGCCTATTTCCTTGTCCAAGCCCAAAATCAGATTCTCGCCTGAAGCCTACTTCTTCTGTTCCACCTCATAATTAAAATTACCACCTGAAACCACTTCTCTGCTCCACTTCTCTGAGACCAGATTCCTGTCTGAGCTCACCTCCTTTTTCTCTTTCTCTGCATCTTCTCAGTAACCTGCACTAACTCTCTTGACAGGCCTACCCTGTCTTTCTAGCCTCTGAAGCCTTTTTTGTTACCTCAAACAGTTTCCCAGTGACCTGCCAACGGAGTCTGGTGGTGGACCTCAGGTCAGACGCTCCTTACCTCCTCTGGGGTGGGGGTGTGTGTGGCCTTCTTCTTTTTAAGAGCATTCTTTTTTTCCAGATGGTCAGCACCTGTGAGGCAAGAATCTTAGGAAAAGAAAGGTCTTTATCTATGAGGGGGTGAGGGATCTTCTACTAGATTTTTTTCTCTCCTTGTCCATCTCTGTCTCCACTCTAAAACTCTCAACCTGCCTCTTTTTCTTCTTTCTACCAAATCACAGGCTCTGGTCTTATTTTTTACCTGCCTAAAGATAGTTCTTTTTTGTCAAATTAAAAGGCTCTTTTCTCTCAGATATAAATTGAGCACAACCATTAATATTCTGTAATTTATAAAGTATAAGATATACCTAACACCCAGTCCATCTTCCATCTATATATCTTAACTTAAGAAATCTTATAGTTCTACACCTGTTTTGTCCTGGTTTAGCTTGTATACTATCTGGAAACCATCCTCTCAGTCTATATCATCTTTTAAAATATTAAACAGCTTGGGTTGGCTATGAGACTATAATCAGTTTTTAATCCCATCAGAATTCTGAGCATAATCTGTAGAGTTCTGACATTATTGAAAGCTATTTATGCACAGTGATCTACATTGTTGTCTTTTAACTATTTTCAGCTATTTTTAATTAAAATATCTTGAATATACCCTAACAATTAACTCAGAACTACGAATTTGCTATCTGGTCCTTAGCTAGTACGCTTAATAATCTAAAATCAGTTTGTAAAGGCAGTCTCTTTTTATGAGTCAATTTTAATAATAACTAATAAGTCTTTATTTTTGCCATATAAAGGATGGCACGAGAATGTTTACCCCCCCCCTTTTTTTCTCTTGAATCTAGTTCTTTAGGGGCTCTCTATAAAGTCTGATTCATATAGCTCTGGAAGATGTGTAGAGTCTAATCATTTTTTTTTTCTCTAAAAATCTATAAAGACAAAGCCCTTTTTACAAATCAGAATGTCCTTTAGCCAGTAACTAGGAAAACTTTTAGCTTGACCTCTGGGAATACTGCCAGCGGAGAGAGGGAGGGAACCCACTTCTATTATCTTGTTGTTGCTGTGCACTGAGCACTCACCGCCAGGGGCCTTGAGGGTGGCTGGTGGCAGGGGGGGAAGGGCTGGCCTGTTGATGGCCAGAGCGCTGCGCTGTGATCAGCCCTGCCCCTCTCTTTCTCTGGGCGCTGCCTCCACAGCTGCTGCTCTTGCCTCTCTGCTAGCTGTGTTCCCGTTTTTTCTCCAAGACCACCTGCCTTGGCCTTTATTGTGTTTAGTGCCAATGGCAACACTGGGCCTTCCCAGCAGTCCTGGAGCCGGTCACAGTGCATCACCACAATGGAAGTGGGCCTGCACTTGCCGGACCCGGACAGGACAGAAAGGGCTACAACAGTCTGGCCCACAGGGAGAGGGGAGGGCAGACCCAGGCGGGCGGAAAGGAGGTGGTCATCCAGCTGAAGAGCGCACCCAACCCCGCTCCCCTGCCCTAACTTCAACAGAGAGATTACTGGCTCTGTTCCTAACTTCTGTCCAGTAATCTAGAGTCAGATGTAAAGGGATAGTTACTTTCTGTCCCATCGTCAGTCGAAAAGTCAGACACAGAAATAAGACAAACAGACAAGAAGACAAAAGACACAATCCGAACTGCCCCGGGCAGTCCTTCACAAAATCAAAAGTGTGGCAGACAGCTTCGGGCACGCAGAAAACAGAAACACACGGGCTCTAGAGCCCACCAGATAGGAGCCCTCCGGGCATCCCTGGCCCTCCTTTTTTACTGGAGCATCCTCCAGGGCCGCGGTTTGTAGTCTTCCAGACATGTCTGTTGACTACCACTCAGAGACTCTTACAAGGCAATGAGCAGCCGCAATACCGAAAGCGCCTTTCTCACAGATACATGAGCCAGCTCACAGACAATACCCAAGGTGCCTCCTTACCTCCAAGCTAGAAATTGGGGGTCTGGGGCTGCGCAATTCCCGGCCAATGGCAGAAGCCAGATCACAGAGCTTGCAAGCAAGACTTTTAAACAGACTTACAGACACAGACTAAGACAAACATTGAGACAACTGCAATTACCTACTTATGGCACCATTTCTCTAATCTCCAGCTCTCTGATGCATCCACACAGAAGGTCATTTCCCAGCCAATGCATCATATGTAACACTCTGGGGAGTCTTAACTTACATGAGACCCTCTGAATGGACACACGGAGTCGGGGATTGAGGCAAAATGCAAGAGAAATTTATTGATTCATCAGCATGCTGCGGCTGCTCTACATACCAAGATGGGAGAGCGACCCCCCAGAGCAGGTTTAAGGACCTTAAATAGGATTTTAGAGCAGCCACCATTAGGTACAATATGATTGGCAAAACAGTGACTTTTAAACTGATTGGTCTTTAGGGAATGAGGTAGCAGGGACTTAATCAGCCCCTCCCTCTAAGCCTACGTGCTTTCTAACATGTTTCTTATGTGTGCTCAGAGGGAGGAAGGTACCCTGGTGGAGTATCTCAAAGTTCCCGAGCTGACCTTTCAATGCCATTTGTATAGTTACCATTCCTACTCTGGGAATCATGGATAATTTTTCTAACCCCTCTTTTTTGAACCCTACTTCTCTCGCCTGATGCAACTCTTGCTGAGGTCAAATGCCTGTTTAGAATTCCCCAGTCCTAATTTCGCTGTTACCCCTAGGTGAATTCGGCGTTGGGTCAACACCTCTTCAGCGTATCCTTCACTAATGCACCTCTGGCAACAACAGCCTCCAAAACATGAAATTTATACCTAGTGCTAGTATTAATGCTGTTTGTTGCTTACCATCTTGCAGGATACTTACTTTTCTTCCACTTCCTGTGGAGCTCCACCCAAGACAGTGTTTCTCAGTTGGTCCTCCCGTTTTCAGTCCCTTCATTCGGGCGCCACCTGTAGCTGTCCAGCAGCCATGGGTGAACTGGGTCTACCTGAATGGGAGGCTGGAAATGAAAAATAGGGATGGGGTGGTAGAGAAGAATGAAGGCAAGACAAAATTTCTGATCAAGGCTTGAACTTTATTGTTCTGTACTCCTTATAAATGGAAAGCCTAAAGACCCAATCCTTTGTTTCAGCAAGCTCAGCAGGCAGTTGACTCCTCAAGGTTCCTGTAGGAAGTTGCAAATGCAGAGAGGCCAAACTGGCTCTAGCCAGGTTTGTTTATCCTACTCAAGCCTGGGGGAAGGGCACAAAGATTTGATGACCAGGTTGTAGGAATATCTAGGGAGCTCCTGCCCTCTCAGAGGAGAAGGGGATTAGGGAGGCACTCTGTTAGGGAGGAACAGGAAGAGAAGCAACATTTGGGATGTAAATAAAGAAATATTTTAAAAAGAATATAAATAAAGGCAAGTAGATACTGGAATTTAAAACATAATATCACAGCAATTGTTAGCTCCTTTCATAGATGGAAAAAATATAATGAACAGGGAGGTAAGAATAATTCCCAAAGTTACTAATTTAATAGATGGCTAAACTGAGATACAAAATCTCAATCAATTTAAATCTACACAGCATGTACTTAACCTGAATTCTTAGTGTGGAACTGGTCTATCTTTATTTTCCAATCTATGCCCCTTTTGGGGCACTAGAAAATAAGAGCTCTGAACGGTCTTTATGACAAGCCTATAGATGGTCATGGTGCTGAGTTAGACAGGAAGGGCAGCCAAAATCATCTCAAAAGGTAATATCTAGGGGGGTTATTGCTTTTTCAGAGTATCTGATGTCAGTTTACAGAAAGTACATCAGGTGGCTTACTACTGAGAAAATTCTCCAGCTCTTGACTGAAGATATTCTAAGAACAGAGCCAAAGTTATAGAAATCAACATGGAAAGGAGGAGGAGAGGAAAGCTAGGAGGTAAGAAGAGAGAATGGGAGGGAGGGAAAAGGATGGGAGGGAAAGATTGAGAGAGCACATTGTGGGCAATTTCAAGGGCTAGGGTTGGGATGAACTGCAGTGGTCTGGAATAGAGCTGTAGATCCCAGTTGGAAGTATTATCAACACTCCTTCACAAATCAGATTAAATATTACTGTGGCCAACTGTGCCTTCTAATAACAGACATACATGAGAATATCTTTGCTAATATGGATGAAGTTTCAACCTCAATGACACAAGTACAAACAAATAACATAGAAAAACATTCTGGAGACATTTGAGCCAGACATTTGACAATGATATCAGACAATTACTTGCTGTTACTTGCCTCTTCATAACTGTTTTATTTTAAACTTTATGCTTAAAATCATTTTAAATTAAAAAAAAAATTCACTAATGTTAGCCAGAACTAGAGACTCTGCAGTTCAATAAAGTTCTATATAATTAAAGGATCCATTAGGAATGGAAGACATGGAGCTTCATATTTGATCTTATACTTCTACTACTTAATATATTTTCCTTCACTGATTAGCCACCATAAGTAAAAAATACATGACAGAGCTAGACCTAGGAAAACAATTAAGTGTTACATACTCTTTCATAACCCGTATCCATTACCTGTGTTTAGTTCTTCCTTGTGAACTAAAGTTTAGACTTGTTCTCTGTCTGTATGTCATATTTAATTACATGTACATTTGTTCACATATATTATTATCCAGATTTTGCATATGAGAGATCGTGTGTTTTATTTTCTTTCTGATATTGTATAATTTTACTTAATACTATGTATTCTAATCCCATCCATTTTTCTGCAAAATTTATGATTACATTTTTCTTTAGAGCTGCATAAAGTTCCAATATACATAGCCACTTTTGTGGTAGAGTGAATAAACGTGGCTGCATTTTACTTCATTTTCTTCATTTTTTTCTGTTATTGCTTTCACTCTATTGATAATATTACTCTTTGTGGGTAAACTTTGCTGTATTAAATCTCATGTAGTTTGATGAACTTCACAGATATCCTATATAGTAGAAATGACCACAGGTACAACTAGCTGATGAAGGTCTACTTCTCATGCTTGGTATATGAACATAGAACTAGGTCTGAGATTTTATGGTGACTAATTATAGTGGTTCAGTTGTGCACATAATCTAATGAGAATTTAGCACAATCTATGGAAAACAGAGGATAAAATATTGGCTAATATTATTTATTATATCATTTGTAGAAATATTTATTTCTACAAATATTCTTCTTGCACAGTGGTTCTGTGGAACTTCCAAGTCAGAACAACTACAAAAAGAAAATGTATCAATAAAGAAATTATCTAACTCCTGTAAGTGTTACACTGAGACTGCCTACACAACATGCAGGAAGGGGAAATCCCATTGCTAAGGTATAGTCAGAAAAAAAAAAGTCTTCAGTTATTTTCTGTTAAAGTACTTCTCTCCATCAAAAAGTGATATGATGAGAAACAGGCTCAAAAACAATGCCAATAAAATATTTTTCATTAATTTCATTGAAAATAAATTATTTTAAATGTATTATATATTGATACTCAAAAATTAAATTTGCTAAAGTTTAAGAGTCTCAAACACATTAAAATGAACAAATGACACACCTTAGGAAAGAAGTATATTTATAAAACATTCTGAAGTAGACATTCTTCTGCATTTACAAAATTAAAATGATAAGCCTTCCTGCCCTCTAGCCCACTGTCCTTCACCTTCTCTTCCTTAATTTGTTGCCTTTTCTACTTTTTCTGTACATTACCTTGATGGAATATATTCCTATAAGTATGACCCCAATAGGCCTGAATTATTCTACCAGAGCTAGAGTATGGCTGGGATCAATTTATTGATTCAACCAACAGATTAGTGGAAGGCAACACTAGGATAATACCATCACTATCACAAGGCTTCTTCCATATTTTACTATTTATTAGAAATGGGGCACTTGAATTCTGTCAAAGTTGTCAATATCCTAATGATTTCTTACCTGATCTCCAGAAATTGTGAGTAAATTACATTTCATAGCTAACTGTCTTTGAGTTTCAAGGACAATTAAGAATGAGGATGTTATTTTAGATTGGTAAAGAAGTATGGATATAATTATTTCTATCCTTGAAAACAAATCTGTCAGTCCTCAAAGAGTACTTCTCAGAGGTAAATGATAGTTCCTTGTAAGGATGAAGGAAGGTTTTCTCACCAAGCAGGCTGGGAAAACTAGAGTATGAACCCCCTGGACACCTATGCATCCCCCAGAGGCGTAATGCTGCTGTTGCAATCTCTACAGGAAAATGTCTATTCTGAAATAAGCTCACTTATTTCCCCATGATGTCTCTACACCCTTCAACATTACATAAAACAATAGAGTTTGACAACGAATGAGAATATAGTATATAATTTAACATATGATGTTTGACATGATGAAATATTTTGTGTAGAACAGATTACCTGCAGCTCAGTCAGCTAAAGTCAAATGTAGAATCTACAAAAGACCTGTAGTCTAAATCAATACCTATAAAACCTATAAAACAAATACACTAAACATATATACACACACAATCATACACACACACACACACACACACACATACACACAGACAGATATACAAATACAATCACACAGCTGACAACCACAACAAGAGAGCACAGAACAAGCACAATACTTTGAAAACATTGAGTCAATCAAGTCTACATGTTCTGCTATAACAAACTGAGAGTTAATTTTTTTGGTGTCATGGAAAATAATTGTTCTACTAAAATAAAGAAAGATAATTGTAAGGAAATAAGGAAGAATGACTACTCAGTTCTAAGACGAGAACTTGGGCAAATGTGATATAATTGGCCACCTTAACTTACCAAAACTTGATGCTATATAAAATGCTTTTCCTTGCTGTTGATTTTTTTCCTGAACTCTAATATTCAGATATTGTGAAATGTTAATTTCAAGTGTCTATTAATGTAAGGAGTATCAAATAAATGTATATATTCACTTACCTAAAGTTTAAGATGAAACAATTTAAATGTTTCTTTTCTGAGATTCTCTGCATTTAGGAGGAATAACTAAATGTATAGAGGAGCAGACATGATGAGAAACTATAGCTGACGGTAATTATTATTTTATCTAAAGATAAAATCTCCACTTACCTTAGGTAATAATGATTTTACCCACCTTTTTGTAGAATAATGAGAGTGTTTTTATATATTAAATTGTCTTGTATGAAATTATATAACAAAAATCATTTTGCTAGGTAAATTTGCAAATTTTGATTGTGAGTCTTTAACAACTGAGCTATCTCTGTAATTCTTACCACACAAATATAATCCATGTTCATTTAAAATCATTTCTAAATCATTTTTCCAGTAAGATAGAATATGCTAGATGTGCATTGGATGGGGATTGTTAAAAATTCATATACTGAACTCTTTATAACTAAAACAACTTGAAAATTTAAAACTCAGTGTACCGAAATTAACCACACCTATAGACTTTTCATCTTAATAAACTTCTGTACAATTTGAGTAGGCAATTTGAACCTGTGTAACTTCATTCTAGATCTTATGCTTTCATTATAAAAAATATTTTTGTGTACCGGTTTACTAAAATAACTTAAAAACCCATATAGGTCTGGAGCTAGAAGAATAGTTAATTTTGTATATTCTTGCATGATTCATATTAATTCCTTACATTCAGTCCTTCCTTATCACCTAACATTTGCCTTTTCTTATTCTCCTTTTACAAATTATACCATATCCACATTTTGTGTGTGTGTATGTCTCTGTGTGTGCATATTTGTCTAACATCCATAAATGAGGAAGAACATAGATTTTCTTTCTTTCTTTCTTTCTTTCTTTATGGGAATGTATCCTCACTTAATATTATAAATTGTTAGTCCACAAACCTTCTGCAAACATTTTTAATAATACTTACTTTAAAAAATTAGCAATTGAGGAAATACAGAAGCCATGAGCAACAGACAAGGAAGAGGAGAAAAATTAGTGAGTAGAGCAGGAACCACATACAAGTCATTTCATCACTTTGATACTCAACTGAAAAGAGTAAAATTTTAATGCAAAATTACTTTCTAAGCTATTCATTTCTATGTAAACATTACACATTGTACTAAGAGGTCCTGGTGTATCTGTGTGTGCTTGCACATGTAGGGAATGCTCACAGCCTATGAATTCTGCCTTCCTCTGTTATGCAACACTACCCACTTTGGTGTTAATGAAGAGTAATATATAAGCATAGGACTAGATGAAGTGTTCTTTAATTTGATTGCTTTCAAATGTTTCTAAAATATTTTTTCTCCTAAAAATAAACTTGGATGCTATGGTTTAAAATCTGATTAAAAAGAAGAACCATATTAAGTCACAATATTTAGATGATGGAAGACCAATCATCTTAAAAATTGATATAAGGGCTGAAGAGATGGCTTAGCAATTAAGAGAGTTGTTGCTCTTGCACAAGACTCAGGTTCATTTCCCAGTTCCCATATGGTAGGTCACAGTCACTTGTTTTCCGGGTTTACTTGATCTCATACATTCTTATGGACTGTATATTCATATGGATAGTAGGCATACAGATGGTATAAATATAAACAAATGAGGAACACACTCATCCACATACAAACTAATAACAAAATAATTCTTAAAACAACTGATGAAGCCTTGTATACTATATATGAGAAAGAAAACAACAGAATCTGTATTATTATATCTGCCATTTACTGAAACATACAATAAAAATGAATGTTCAATGTAAACTCTGTGAACATCTGTTTCAGAACTTTTGGTATAGGATGAAATGGTATCTAACAGTGATCAGTTAAATACTTTATAAATATTAACAACAACTTAATGATTATCATATTGTCTATCAAGTTAAAATAATTAGAGATATGTTTGAGGATCAAACTCAATTTAAAGTGGATAAAAATGAGGTGCAATTGCTTCTATAAACTTCTTACAGTACCTGTGGTTGGGGACCTAAGCCTGGGCCACAGGCATCCATAGCCAAATAGCACCAGGAAAAAGCTAGCCTCCCAAGAAAGTGGACAAGCCCGTGGAGGTAAGATAAGCACCACTGCTCAGTGGGAGCCACCCAGAACCATCAGGACACAGAGACTGAGGAGTGATCTTCTGGGTTGGTTTTTTTTTTTTGCGGCCATAGAGATGATCCTGTGACACAAGGCTCCATACTCAAATAGAGTTAGGAGAGAGCTGCTCTCCCAGGAGAGCTGACATACCTTCTAGCACAGGAAGACCACCACTACTGTTCAAATTCCTCAACCAAGAGGAATCAAATTTATCTCAGAAAGACCTGGTTTTGAAGGAGTACTGACACAAAGGTTTACAAGAGGGACAAGCCACAGTCAGAGAGAGCAAGACCAGCTAACACCAGAGATAAGCATATGGCAAAATGCAAGGGCAAGAACATAAGGAACAGAAACCAAGGCAACTTGGCATCATCAGAACCCAGCTCTCCCACCACAGCGAGCCCTGGATACCCCAACAGAAAGCAAGACTCAGATTTAAAATCACATCTCATGATGATGATAGAAGAATTTAAGGAGAAAATAAATAACTCCCTTAAAGAAATACAAGAGAACACAGGTAAACAGCTAGAAGCCCTTAAAGAGGAAACACAAAAATCCCTTAAAGAATTACAGGAAAACAATCAAACAGGTGAAGGAAATGAAAAAAAAAAAAAACATTCAGGATCAAAAATGGAAATAGATACAATAAAGAAATCACAAAGTGAGACAACCCTGGAGTTTGAAAACCTAGGAAAGAGATCAGGAGGCATAGACGCAAGCATCACCAACAGAATACAAGAGATGGAAGAGTGAATCTCATATGCGAAAGATTACATAGAAAACATTGAGACGACAGTCAAAGAAAATGCAAAATGCAAAAAGCTCCTAACCCAAAACATCCAGGAAATCCAGGACACAATAAGAAGACCAAACCTAAGGATAATAGATATAGAAGAGAGTGAAGATTCCCAACTTAAAGGGCCAGTAAATATCTTCAACAAAACTATAGAAGAAAACATCCCTAACAAAAGAAAGAGATGAACATAAACATTCAAGAAGCCTACAGAACTCAAAATAGATTGGACCAGAAAAGAATTCCCCCTGTCACATTATAGTCAAAACTCCAAATGCACAAAACAAAGAAAGAACACTAAAAGAAGTATGGGAAAATGTCAAGTAACATATTAAGGCAAACCTATCAGAATTACACTAGACTTCTCACTAGAGACCATGAAAGCTAGAAAATCCTGGGCACATCTCATACAGACCCTAAGAGAACACAACTGCCAGCCCAGGCGGCTATACCCAGCAAAACTCCCAATTACCATAGATGTTGAAACCAAGATATTCTATGACAAAACCCAATTTACACAATATGTTTCCACAAACCAAGCCCTACAAAGGACAATAGATGGAAAATGTCAATACAAGGGGAGAAATTACATCCTAGAAAAGCAAGAAATTAATTTTTCAACAAATTAAAAGGAGAAAGCCACACAAACATAAAAATAACATCGAAAAAAACAGGAAGCAACAATCACTACTCCTTAATACCTCTTAACATCAATGGACTCAATTCCCCAATAAAAAGACATAGACTGGATACACAAACAGAACCCAACATTTTACTGCATACAGGAAATGTACCTTCAGAGTTAAAGACAAATACTATTTCAGAGTGAAGGGCTGGAAAACAATTTTCCATGCAAATGGTCCAAAGAAACAGGCTGGAGTAGCCATTCTAATATCAGATAAAATTGACTTTCAACCAAAAGTCATCAAAAAAAAAAATAAAATAAAATAAAGAAGGACACTTCATACACATCAAAGGAAAAATCTACCAAGAAGAACTCTCAATTCTGAATATCTATGCTCCATATGCAAGGTCACCCACATTCATAAAAGAAACTTCACTAAAACTCAGAGCACACATTGTACCTGACACAATTATAATGGGAGACTTCAATACCTCGCTTTCATCAATGGACAGATCTTGGGAACACAAACTAAACAGAGACACAGTGAAACTAAGAGATGTTATGGACCAAATGGATTTAAGAGATATCTATAGGACATTTCATCCTAAGTGAAAAGAATATACCTTCTTCTCAGCACTTCATGGTACCTTCTCCAAAATTGATCATGTAATTGGTCACAAATCAAATCTCAACAGATATAAGAAGATTGAAATATTCCCATGCCTCCTATCAGATGACTATAGATTAATGCTAGTCTTCAATGGCAACATAAAAAGAAAGCCCACATACACATGGAAACTGAACAACGCTCTACTCAATGATATCTTGGTCAAGGAAAAAATAAAGAAGGAAATTAAAAACTTCTTAGAATTTAATGAAAATGAAAGTACAGCATACCCAAACTTATGGAACAGTGCTGGGATTAAAGGCATGCACCACCCCTGACCACCATGAAGTCATTTTTAACTCAGAATGAACTTTATCAATATAAAGAAAAAAAGACTTATGAACTCCTTAGAAGTTGTGCTGGAAGGGCCATAAAATCAGTTATTCATGAATAAACAGGTACAGAACATTTAATGTTGAATTATTACATGTGTGACATTTGGGATGAATCTAAGGAAGAAATAGGCCACACATTTGAAGATATCACAGGTCACTCCCTTTAGCAATATTTATTCCTTTTGCATCTTAGAATTTTCTAAAGCTTTCACAGTTGGTGTTACATAAAGTTATTCTTCAATATAGTATGTTAATGTAAAAACAAAGTACACCTCATATTATTTCTAACATTTAAAATAAGAATAATGTTTCTTAATTTCAATGCTAACTGCTAACATTCCTTTTATGTTTATATGAAGTATTTTGTTTATTATGAGATAAATATTTAAAAGGTAGACATGTAAGCCCTTCTGTAATTTGTAGTTTTTCTTTTATGTTTCGTCTTTTTGGCTTTAATTTAAATACACTTGAATCATTTTCCTTCTTTACTGTACTCCTTCCCACTCTGTCCCTGTACTACATCCTTGCTTCTCTCTTATTCGTGACTCCAGTTTCTTTACTTGTTATTCTTTCATATATGTACAGATGTATAACTACAACTCACTGAATTTGTTTAGTTTCCTTTTAGTTTTTTTTTTTTATTTCAGATATAACCACTTGAAATTGCATAATTAATTAGAAAATTCATCTCCTAGGACAAATAATTTTCTCTTTCTTAGCATTCCTTAGTTGTTTTGATTAATTTTTTAGGAGTTTGGCCCCATGGGTTTTATGTGTTCCACGATAGCATGTCTATTGGTGTTATCATTAAATATGTCTTAAATGGAAATAATATATAGTTTTTGAAATGTGTAAAGGAAACAATACATTACCTGCTTTACTTAGAGTAACAAGCTATCAACTTAATATAACTTTATCTATGGACTCAGTAAGAATATACGCTAAATATGCTCATCACCATCAGGTTTTGAGTTTGATGACCTCAAATGGAAATAGCATTAAATTGAAGGTCAATGCTCATCCTAATAACCAGGAATAGTTCCTGGAATTATCAACTTGAAAGATCTTTACTGTTGACAGCCTCTGCCACTGACTGGCTTATTATAATCAGAGATCATAAAGGAATTGCTATGATTGACAGTATCCACTTGGCAGGTGATAGAATTACCTAGGAAACATGCTTGGGAAGGATAATCTAAATTAGGATGACTGAGATAAGGATATATTTCACCCAAATTGGGAACCATCATCCCATGTGGCCAAGATCCTGAACTGACTGAGAGGAGAAATTGAGGTGACACCAGCTGTCCTTTAAAAAACAAAACAAAACAAACAAATCAAAATAAAAAACAGGGAAATTATAATACAATTTTTATTTGAGATGCAACTCCTACAAATGCACAGAAATTCCTTTGTGTTCCAGTACTGAGCCTACTCATTTAAACAGCACTATTGGTAAAACAAATTGAAGAACCATTTGGTAATGGTAACAGCTGCCAACTATTTTCAACTTCTTCTGCACTATTTCATTACATCACTGTCTATGAAAACATTTCTTTCTGTTTTTTATTCTTTAATACATTTTTACAGTCCAGACTTCATCCTTCTCCTGGTCTGCCCCCCTGACTGTTCCCCATCCCATACCTCCTCTACCCTCCCCTGTCTTCAAGAGGATGTCCCCACTCCTAATCCCACCCCACCAGACTTCCCCACTCCCTGGGGCCTCAAGTATCTTGATGGTTAGGTGCATCTTCTCTCACTGAGGCCAGAACAGGAAGTCTTTCCTGTAAATGTGTCGGAGGCCCCATATCAGCTGGTTATGCTGCCTGGTTGGTGGCTCAGTGTCTGAGATATTTCTGGAGTCCAGGTTAGTTGAGACTGCTGATCTTCCCTGGGGGCCTTCCTCTTCCTCAACTTCTTCCAGCTTTTCCCCAATTCAACCACAGGGCTCCCAGCTTCTATATATTGGTTGGGTGCTATTATCTGATCTGAGTCTTTTAGCTGCTTGTTGGGCCTCTCAGATTGCAACCACGCTAGGCTCCTCTCTGCAAGCACACCACAGCACCAGTAACAGTCTCAGGGCTCTGGGCCTCTCCTTGAGCTGGATCACAATTTGGGCTTGGCAAGGGACCTCCTCTCTCATGCTTTTCTCTATTTTTCTCCCTGAAGTTCCATCAGACAGGAACAGTTCTGGGTCAAAGCTTTAGACTGTGTGGTGGTAACCCCATCCCTCCACTTGATGTCCTGTCCCTCCACTGGAGGTGAATGCTACAAGTTCCCCCTCCCCTTTGTAGAGTACTTTATCCAAGGTCCCTCCCTTTGAGTCCTAAGAATCGTTCACCTCTCAGGTCTCTGGTACATTCTAGAGGGTACCCCATCTCCTAACCCCTCTCCCCCATGTTGCCTGTTTGCATTCTTTCTGTGCTGCTCACTAACTTTGGATGATATTTCAGAGTTGCCTCCAACACCTGCTGCCATGAATGCACTGCCTTAATGGATTGCAGTATCTTGTAACAGTGAGCCAAAATAAACCCTTCTCCATTGTATTGTTTCTATCAGTGTATTTCATCACTACAACTGGAGAATAACTAAGAGGCCAAAGAGTAAAAGAGTACGGGGAATGCTGTCTGTGCTAGCAGCTAGTGTCAAACTGAAGGGCTTTAATGCCATAGCAAGTACACTCTAGGGAGTGATGTGAAATCTTAGCTTCTTCCTAAAAGCTGTTTATTCATTAACCTTATGAAAGAAAGGAATTGGCACACATGTCATTGAGGCATTTGCTAATGCCAGAAGCTCTTGAAAGGTATTAATGCCTTGCGTTTTCTAAGGTTCTCCTTGGACAACTCCTACATAGACAGTGACCAAATGCAAATATAAAATATCTGCTGTCTTCTTAGGCACTCAATCTATCCCAGATGGACATTTCCCAGGGATCCAAGTTTCTTATTGTCTCTGAATTCTTGTGAGTTGATTTTGAGACACTTAGGGACACAGAAAGTCAGGTGCCAGTCACTCAAAGGCTGGGATTGTCTGGTATAAAAAAATATACCAAAGAGAGCAAATTAAACAAGTGTTGTAATTCAGGAAGGTATTTCGCTTTTTTGTCCTCCCTCTTTCTTTTATCTTTTCTTTACAATTTCTGTCACACTCTCATTATATCTCATTTTCTTGTTTCTTTTTTCTTTCCCCTTCTTCATTCTATCCCTTCCTCTACAGCTCCTTTTGTTTTACTTTCTGTATGTCAGTTTGCTAGCATACTGAAATTTATACTCTTTGCTGTATATTTTACTTCTGTACCTTCTTGTTGCTAAGAAACACAAGTAAATGTTCTTCATTGGGTATATACCTTGGAAATTGGGGAAGTTCATGCTTGTTGCAATTAGAAAACAAACTGCCATGCACATAGCCCCTCATTTCCCTTGTTGATGGCCTTTAGTGTACATGTCTTTAGCTTGAAATCCATCTCTGAATTTTAAGCAAAGATTAGTAGTTTAACACTTTTATATCTTACATCAGGAATCTGACACTAGAACTCCAAAAAGTACAATTTAATATGAAAGAATGGTGACATAAACAAATATATCCTGGAGAAAATATCCCATTATGCTGTGACCTCCAATCATAAAATTATTTTCATTGCTACTTCAGAACTGTAACTTTTAATTAAGTATATATGTGTGTTGATCTTTGTGTGCGTTTGTGGATGTGAATGAAAGTTCAGGTGACCATAGATACTGGAACTAGAGTGACAGGGACCTGTGATTCTCTGAAAGTAGGTTGTGGGTTCTATACAAGAGCAGGGCCTACTCCTAAACACTGAGCTATACCTCTAGATTTATAACAGATCCTCTAGCAGTCTGTTATAGACATTTGAAGCACTGGGAAGAGAGCCCTCATGAATCACTGTGGATGACCTTGAACAGAAAGTATTTAGAAAGTAAGAATGTCAAGGAACTGGACTCTTCACCAATGCCAATATACAGAAGGCTGTCGCTTTATTAAAAGTGAAGAATGTACATATGTACAATGGCAGAACTCTGACAACTCATTTAAGGAGTCAGGGTTTTGTTTTAAAAAGGACTAGAAATACAATAAAAATAAGAGGCCCATTGTTAATTCCCTTGTGTGAAGGAATCCTGATAACAGACCCTGAGAAAAGAAAACTGACTAGACTATGAGCCAAAGGATCCAGAAATTAACAGTAATGAAAGATACAGAAGAAAACAAAAGAGAGTCCTGTGGGGGGGGATTTATTCTAGGGACTTCAACATAAGTTTTGATAAATGTACAAGATAATAAGAGAAAACCTGAAAAAGGAGAAGCCTACAGTTGAGTTTTCTAAACTTTTTAAACTTTTTAAAAATTGCTAATACTCTCTGAAGAGACAGTGTGACAAATTACAAAACAAACATTTATTTCCTGATTGAACCTGAACTAGTCTGTATTTTTATATTCACAAAAATATAATCAGAAAGTGTATAAGCTAATATACAATAATATGGAATTGTAAGATAGTCTCCATACAGATGAAAACAAGAATAAAATGAATGACAATGAAAACACAGAACCACTTTAATCTTAATATTCTCAAAAAATATTAAAATATATCTGTGTACATGTAGTTGGTAAAGTCAACACGCAGGAATCCACAGAGAATTAATGAAACCTAATTTTAAGGTAATAAATTTAAGTGTCAAAATTTGATAATTGTATATATAAACATTAAGAACAGGACCAAATACCCCTAGAATTTAGGACAACAAAAGAATTCTATGACTATCAATTTTACAGCATTTCTTATAAGCTACCAAAAATAAAAACAAAGGAACGAACAACAAAACAAACAAAACATGTGAAGACTTTTGAGTGCAAAGCAACATTGGAAAAGTGGTGTGGCCATGAGAATCATTTTCTAATGACCCATATGGAAATATATTTGTGTGATTTTAAACAAACTAGAAAATTCTGTAGACTCCCATGGAGACAGAAGACCAGAATTTACCAGAAGTCAAGTAAAGACTTAGGATATTTTGAGTAAGGGTATACAGTGTCCTCATGGGATAGTACCAACAGCCTTACAGGAAATGAAGACATTTATTTATCTTCACAATGCCCTGGCTTCCACACATAAGTGTATTATTTCATTACTGGAAACAATGTTCATGTTCCTCTTCTTACCTAAGGGTTTCAGAACTCACTTGCTTAGCTTAATACCCCATAGATACATCTGGATTTTAAGACTCATTTTGTTAGTGAGTGCTATCTGAAGACCTTTCTCTGGGTAAGTTCACTTCAGTCTAACCTTGGATAAATACCATCTTCCTACAAATATCACTTATGAGAGGGAAGGGAAGATCAACGTCAGTAAAGCGATGGTCTGGAAAGAATGTAGACCTAAGTTTGATCTTTAAAACCCATGTTATAAAAACTGAGCATGTGGCCACACCTTTGTAGTTCCCAAATGCTTGATATCCAGCAAGTGTAGCAGAACTCATGAACTTCAAGATCCAGAGAGACAGTTTGTCAGAGAAACAAGGACTGCTCTGGAGGAACAAACTTAAGGCTACTACACATACTAGACACACAGGAAGTCTCTCCCTCTCTTGCTCTATTTCCTTTGTCCTCTTTTTCTAACACACAGAGACAGATAGAGATGGAGACAGACAGATCTCTCTCTCTCTCTCTCTCTCTCTCTCTCTCTCTCTCTCACACACACACACACACACACACACACAAGGAGGGGGACAAATATCCTAGTACATTGAAAAAGTGAAGCTAATCATCGGTAACTCCTTGGGATTTAGAGATAAATTTCCTCATGATATGAATAATATTAATTGTATTTTCATAGTGTCAATGCATTTATAAAAATGATTAATTATGGAGTTAAAAAAGATAGCTCTACTTTTAAAGGCACATTTTATATTCTAGAAGACCTGGTTTCAACTTCTAGCTCTCCTATGGAATATACATACCCATCTTTTAATCCAATATGAAGGGATCCAATATTTTCTGACTTCTGTAAACATTGCACATATATACATGCAGGTAAATTCCCATATATGTAACATAAAAATAATGGGGGAAAATTTCTGTGATTAATTGGTAGGCATTTTGTCCAATTGTTACTATATATGTTAGATGAGTGTGTGTTTGTGTGTGTGTATGTATATGTGTGTGTGCATGTGTGTGTGTGTGTATGTGTGTGTGTATGTGTGTATGTGTGTGTATGTGTATATGTGTATGTGTGTGTCTCTGTGTGTGTATGTGTGTGTGTGTATGTGTGTGTGTATGTGTGTGTGTGTATGTGTGTATGTATGTGTGTATGTGTGTGTATGTGTGTGTGTATGTGTATGTGTGTGTGCATGTGTGTGTGTGTATATGTGTGTGTGTGTATGTGTGTATGTGTGTTTGCTCTAGAGCTTGATCAATGTACTCTAAAGAACTTGAATATTCAACATCTTTTCTTCATTTTATTTTTGGGGGAGGGGATAAAAAGGTTTATTTGACTTATAGTTCCACATTGTAGCCTATTATTGAAGGGAGCCAGGACATGAACCCAAATATAGCAGAAACCTGGAAGCAGGAGCTGATGCATAGGCTTATGAAGTATGCTGTTTATGGCTTGCTCATCATGGTATGTTCATCCTGCTTTCTTTTTCAAAAAAAAAAAAATTATTTCTTCAATTTATATCCCAGTATCAGCCCTTCTTCTCCTCCAAGTACACCTTCATGCAAGTCCTCCACCCATTCCTCCTCTGTGTGTCACCCCCTGAACAAGCAGACCCCAAATTTCCCAGAACCACTCCATGCCCATCATGTCGCCGAGGGACTGGGCACATATTCTTACACTGAGGCCAGAAAAGACAGTCCATTTAGGAGTGTGGTATCCAGAAGCAGACAGGCAACAGGCTCAGGGACAGCCCCTACTCCAGTTTTTAGATAACCTGCATGAAGACCAAGCTGCTCGTATGCTACATATGTGTAAGGGGTCTAGGTTCATCTCATGCTCTCTCATTGTTGGGTGTTTCACTCCTCAGAAGAACCCAAGGATCCAAGTTAGTAAACTCTGTTGTTCTTCCAGTGATGTCACTGTCCTATTTGTTCCCTAAATCCTTCTCCCAGCTTTTCAATAAGACTCCCCAAACTCTATCTAATGTTTGAGAGTGTGTCTGCATCTATTTCCACTGGGTGCTCGGTGAGCCTCTCAGAGAGCAGCTACAGTAGCATCCTGTCTGCAAGTATAAGGGAGTATCATTAATAGTGTCAGAAATTGGTTCTTGTCCATCAGATGTGTCTCAATTTGGGCCAATCATTGGTTGGCCATTCTCTCAGTCTCTATCATTTTCCCTGTATATCTTGTAGGAAGGACACATTATAGGTCAAAGGTTTTGTGGGTTGGTTGCTGCCCTTATCCCTTCACTGTGAGTCCTGCATGACTATGTGATGTAGCCCCTTCAGGATCTATATCCCTCCTTGCTAAGAGTCTCAGCTAGAGTTGCCCCACAGACCCTCCAACCCAGATCTCTGGCACGTCCTAGAAATTTCCCCCACCAATGATTCTTCTCTCTCCTCTCTCTCCCTATTTATGATTTCTCCCTCACCCAGCTCTCCTCACCATCCCCTCTTCCACTCAGTTCCAACCTTCCACTGACCTCAATACTTATTTTGTTTACTCTTCTGGGAAAGATTCAACTATCCTCCCTTGTGATGTCTTTGTAATTTACCTTATTGGGGTATATTGATTATAGCAAAGTTACCCTGTATTTTATGGATAATATCTACTCATATGTGAATATATAAACTATGCATGTTCTTTGGGGTTTGGGTTAACTCATTCAGGATGATATTTTCTAGTACAATCCATTTCGCTGTCAAATTCAAGATGTCCTTGTTTTTAATGGCTGGGTATTACTCCATTGTGTAAATGAATACATATTCTTTATCCATTCATCAGCTGACATCCGGGTTGATTTCACTTTCAGACTATTATGAATAAGGCTTCTATGAACATAGTTGCAAAAGTGTCCTTGTGAAATGGTGGAATATCTTTTGGGTATATACCAAGAATGGTAGAGCTATGTTTTTTAGGTAGAACTATTCCTAATCTTCTGAGAAACTGACACATTGATTTCCAGAGTGGTTGACCAAGTTTGCACTCCCAACAGCAATGGAGGAATATTCTCCTTGCTCCATCCACAACCTCTCCGACATGTGCAGTCCTTTGAGGTTTTGATCTTAACCATTCTGATGAATGTAAAGTGGAATCTCAGAGTCATTGTGATTTGCATTTTCCAGATGACAAAGAATGTTGAACATTTCTTTGGGTACTTCTTGGCCATTCAAGATTCCTCTATTGACAATTATCTGTTTATCTCTATATCCTATTTTTAAGAGAGTTATTTGGATTATTGGTATTCTTGAATTCTTTATATATTTTGGATATTAGTGCTCTGACAGATGTAAGGTTAGAGAAGATATTTACGAATCTGTAGGTTGTCATTTTGCCTAAAAATGATGTTGTTTGATTTACAGAACTTTTGAATTTCATGAGACCCCATTTTAAAATTCTTGACCTTAGTGCTTGAACCTTTGGTGTTATGTTCACAAGTTGTCTCATGTATCGACCAGTTCTAGGTTATTGCCTTCTTTGTTTCTTGATTTGATGTATCTGGTTTTATATTGAGGTCTTTTATCCATTTGGACTTGGGTTTTGTTTAGGGTGATAAATATGGATCTATTTGTATTCTTCTACATGCAGACATCCAGTTATACCAGCATCATTTGTGGAGATGCTCTCCCTCATCCTTTGTATGGCTTTGATTTCTCTGTCAAAAATCAAGTGTCCATAGGTAAGTTTGCTTAATTTTTTTACACTTGATTAAATTCTATTGATTCACCTGTCTCTTTATAGTCCAATACAGCACAATTTTTATTACTATTGAATTCAAATACAGTTTGAAGTCAGAAGATGTTTACTTGATCAAAATCAGTTTAACTATCCTAGGTTTTTTGTTTTTCCATATGAAGGTAAGAATGTTTCTTTCAATATCTATAAAGAATTATCTTGGAATTTTGATGGGAATTGTACTGAATCTATAGATTTTCTTTGGTAAAATGGCTATTTTCACCATGTTAATCCTATTGATCCATAAGCATAAGAGATATTTCAATCTTCTGTTATCTTGCTTAATTTCTTGTTTTACTTGTCAAGTAATCTTGTTCTAATTGACCCTAACGTGGTGCCACATTTTACACAACCCATTGTTCTGGGTTGATAAAGAAAGGAGACACACACAACTCTCTATTTTAATATATCTTAAATATGTCTCAGTGTCTAGGCAACTCCCAAACATTGATGTGGTAAACACATTTCCTCCAAAATTCCTGAATTCTCCTCCAAAATATAGACTTACTAAAGTCTATATTTCTTCTTTGTTGCCCATGTGGGCGGGTGACCCTAGGGCCTCTCTTATATGATTGATATGTTCTCTCTTCTGCACTTCTCAGAACTTACTCCTTTTCCAACATGGCGGTTTTGTCTCCTCCTTCTTCCCTCAGTCACTTGCCCAGACATCCTAAAGTCCTGCCTTTGTTTCCCAGCCTAGTCATTGGCTGCTGACAATTTTATTTGCCAATCATAACCAACTGTGTATAGTGTTTCACAGTGTCTTACATATAGAAGTATAGTTTCCTATATAACTTTTGGGATATAATTAATATAAGTAACATTAGATGAAACCCACAAAAATTCCTTGCTTCAAAGACTTGAAGTTCTTGTCATACAGGTCATTCACTTGCATGATTACACTTAAGTATTTTATATTATTTGTGTTTATTGTGAAGTGTGTTTCTCCCTTACTTCTTTCTTAGGCCATGTATGGCTTGCATAGAGGAGGGCTACTGATTTCTTTGAGTTAATGTTTTATCCAGCCACCTTTATAAAGGTGTTTATCAGCTGTAGGAATTCTCTGGTAAAATTTTTGGGATCACTTTTGTATACTATCACATCATCCATGAATATCAATAACTTGTTCCTTTCCAATTTGTATACCTTTGATATACTTGTCTCGTTGCTCTAGCTAGAATTTCTAGCACTATATTTAAGAGATGGAGGGAAAGTGGGCATCTGGTCTTGTCCCCAATTTTACAGTAAATGCTTTAAATTTCTCTCCTTTTAATTTGATTCTGGCTATTGGCTTGCTATATATTGCCTCTGTTGTGTTTAGTTATTGCAAAGCATATCCATGATTGCAAGACTTTTATCAGGAAGATATGTTGGATATTTCAAATATTTTTTTTGGCATCTAGTGAGAAGAGGATCATATGCTGTTGTTGTTGTTGTTGTTGTTGTTTGGTCAGTGGCTTCAGCTTGTTTATATGGTGGATTATCTTGATGGAATTTCATATGGAAAACTACCCTTGTTTCCCTGGAATGAAGCCAACTTGATCATCGTAGATTCTGTCTTTGATATGTTCAAAGATTTGTTTTGCGAGTATTTTATTGAGTACATTTGCATCAATGTTAAGAAGGGAAATTGGTCTGAAATTCTCTTTCTTTTTGTGTTTTGTGTGGTTTAGGTATTAAGGTGACTGTGGCCTCATAGAATGTTCCTTTTGTTTCTATTTTATGGAATAGTTTGAGGAATATTGTCCTTAGCTCTTCTTTGAAAGCCTGATAGAATTCTGCACTAAAATCATCTGGCCCAGGACATTTTTTTGTAATTGGGAGATTTTAAAAACAAGATTATAAGATTATAATATAATATATATTTATATAATCTGGAAGAGCAGTCAGTGCTTTTAACTGCTGAGTCATATCTCCAGCTTCTATTTCCTTAGGGACTATTCAGATAGTTTACCTGATCTTGATTTAGGTTTGGTAATTGGTATCTGCCTAGAAAGCCATCAATTTCATTTAGATTTTCCAATTTTGTGGAGTATAGGCTGTTGAAATAAAAACTAACAATTCTTTGAATTTCCTCAGTGTCTGTTGGTATGTCTCCCTTTTCATTTCTGGTTTCATTAATTTGAATACTATATCTCTGCCTTTTAGTTAGTTTATCTAAGGTTTTGACTACCTTCTTGATTTTCTAAAAGAACCAGATCTTGGTTTCATTAATTCTTTGTATGGTTCTCTTTGTTTCTAGTTGATTGATTTCAGCCATGAGTTTGATTGTTTCCTGCCATCTATTTTTCTTGAGTGTGTTTGATTATTTTTCTTTTCTAGAGCCTTCAAATGCACTTCTAATTTGCTAGCATAAGAACTCTCCACTTTTTTTATGAAGGTACTTACTGCTAGTATATTTCCCCCTTCCACTGCTTTCACAGTATCCCATAAGTTTCAATATATTGTGAGCCCATTTTCATTGAATTATAAAAAGTCTTTTTTTTTTTTAAATTTATTTCCTGACCATTAAGTAGAGAGTTGTTCAGTTTCCAAGAATATGTGGGTTTTCTGTTGTTTCTCTTGTTGTTCATGTCCAGTTCTAATCCATGGTGATCTGATAAGATACAATATTTTTTTTTCAATCTTCTTTTGTCTGTTGAGGCTTGCTTTGTGACTGATTATATAATCAATTTTAGAGAAGGTTCTGTGAGGTGCTGAGACATTGGTATGTTCTTTTGTGTTTGGGGGCAATATTCTATAGGTGTCAGTTAGGAATCGTCGTTTAGTTTCTTATTTCTCTGTCTAGTTTCTGTCTGAAGTTTGATGTTTATATAAGCTTTTGTAATGTTTCTTTTATAACTATGTGGTACCCTTTCATTTGGGGCATAGATATTCAGAACTGAGATGTCCTTAAGGTAGGTATATCTATCTATATCTATATCTATATCTATATCTAGTACACTTCCCTGTTCCTTTTGATTGCTTCTCGTTGAAAGTCCATTTTATTAGATAGTAGAATGGCTACTCCACCTTGTTAATTGTATCTGTATGCTTTGAAAACCATTTTTCAAGCCCTTTATACTGATATAATGACTACCTTTGTGGCTGAGAAGTGTTTCTTCTATACAGCAGAATGATGGATTCTACTTATACATCCATTCTGTTAAGTTGTGTCTTCTTTTCTGGGGAATCAAATCTATTAATGTTGAATGATATTGATAGCCAGTGATTTCTACTTCCTGTAATTTTTGACATTGTTGGTAATTTTGTTTGAATGTGTGTATTTCTCTTCTATTGGTTGTAGTAATGTGAAAGTGGTTATTTCTTGTGCATTCTTGAGTATAGTTAGCTTCTCTGGATTGGATATTTTCTTTGGTACCCTCTGTAGGGTTGGGCTTGTTTAAAGTTATTGTTTAAATTTGTATTTGTCATGAAATATTTTGGTTTCTCTATCAATGCTGATTGAAACTTTTGCTAAATATAGTAGTCTTGGCTGACATCTGTGTTCTCTTATGGTCTGCAAGACATCTACCAAGGCCATTCTAGCATTTAGAGTGTTGATTGGCAAATCAGGTAAAATTCTGATAGGTCTGCTTTTATATGTTAATTGGCCTTTTTCCCTTGTTTCTCTTAAAATACTTTCCTCGTTCTGTATAGTTGTTATTTTGATTATTAAGTGGCAGAATAATTTTATTTTCTACTCCAATCTGTTTGGTGTTTCATAAGCTCCTTGTACCTTTATATGCATCTCTTTCTTTAGGATAGGGAACTTTTCTTCTATGATTTTGTTGAAGATGGTTTCTGGGTGTTTGAGCTGTAAATCTTCAACTTTTCCCATTCCTATTATTCTTAGATTTGGTCTTTCCATGGTGTCCCCAGTTTCCTGGATGACTTATGTCATAAACTTTTCAGATATTGCATTTACTTTGACTGATATACTGACATATTCTTTCATATTTTATATATCAGAGATTCCGTCTTCTGTCTACTGTATTCTGTTAGTGATGCTTACATATGCATTTTCTGTTTTCTTACCTATGGTTTCCATCTCTAGGATTTCCTCAGTTTGTATCATCTTTACTGCTTCCATTTTCTTTTTCAGGTCTTAGTTTTATTCATACCTTTCACCAGTTTAATTGTATTTTCCCATATGTTCTTCAGTGATTATACATGTTCTCTTTGAAGGCCTCTATCATCATTATCAGGTTGGACTGAAATGTTCTTGTGCTACATTTTCATTGGGATATTCAGAATTTGTTGTAGCAGTATAGCTGGGCTCTGGTAGGACCATATTGTCCAGGGTCTTATTGACTGTGTTCTTATGCTGTCCTTTAGGCATCTGGTTTACCCTGGTGCTGGCTGGATAATCCTGATGGCAACAGGACTTCTCAGGAAGGTGGTGGTGGGGACCTGTAGGCAAGAAAATAGAGGTCAGGATACCAGACTCTGCTGGTTATGTCCGAGGCAGGTCCCATACTGCAGGCTATGTTCTTGGTGGACCCTACTCTGCAGGCTCTGTCCCAGTCTGACAACATCTGGGATGGAAGGCAGATCCTACTTTGATAAGGTTGGTAGAACAAGATTTTGAGCCGGTTAGTTTTGGCTTCCAAAGTTTAGCATAGGGAAGCATGACATTCTTGGTGTCCCTCAAGGGTCCTCCCTACCGAAGAGCTAGCCTGGACCTTCAAAACAGTGTGATTTGGGGAACTGAGTGCAACTCAACTCTGAATGCTGTGTTCTAAGCAGATCAACTAGGGTGGCAGGCATATCCTACTGGGATGGGATAGAAAGGATTAGGTTCCAATATGATTAGATTTTGGGTCCCTGTAGGTTTCCATGGAGTGGAGAACAGGACATTCTTGGGGTCCTGTAAGGCTTTCAGGATGGAAGATCAAGCACCGAAGTACACAATGGGCTTACTCTGCTTTCATATACAACCTAGGACCATCAGCCAAAAATATTTTTTTTTTGCTATAAAAGTAAAGTTTTATAAAAAACATAATCAAATTTTATGTTTCCCCCTGTATCGTTTAACCTCTATAATATTGTTTCATAAACTTTCATTCACAGTATTTGTAGTGTTTACACACATATATGATGTGCATATACACATGTGTGTGTGTATGTGTGAGTGTGTGTGTGTGTGTGTGTGTGTGTGTAAAAATCAATGTGTAATGTGTGGCCCATGAATCATTATTTGTCTTTCAGTTCAAAGATTCCTATAAACATGTTCTCATTAACTGACAATCCTATCATCTTCTTATCAGATTTGTATAATCTCTCTGATTTGGACAGATAATTGAATCTAATGACTTAGATGACTTGTCTAAGGTCATGATCCAAACAATCTATTAAGATTATAAAGACAAGGCAATGATTAATGAATTTCCATGTCTATATTGCAGTTGTTGATGATGTAAAGATCTTTCTTTGGATGCTGTTAATGTCACTGAGCTCTCTTCTGATGGATGACCTGCTTTCTGAAAAATAAAAATGTTTCTGTTCATTTTTGGTGACATTTTACAGTTTGGCCTTTGCATTTTGTGTGATTTCAAATCAATGTTTCAGCCGTAACTTTGAAAGTAAGGGATTGAGGATTGAGTGAAAAGTCAACTGTAATTTAGAGAATAGTTGAACACCTTTCAGTGCTCAGGAGGTCACTTCTATGTGATCATTACTTTACATAATTGAATTTCACAGATGAATGATGTTCACTGAAATAAGCTTACTAGCTTATCCAAGGTCACACTGTTAAAAGATCGAAAGCTTTGGCCTCTCTCTGCTTTAAATAGAGTCTCACTGTACTCCCGAGGCTGGCTTCAAACTTTTACCCCTCCTTCCTCAGCCTCTCATGTTGATGGATAATGAAATTTCACCCCTGTTCCTGACTTTAAGTTGAGTATTTTAACTCTGCTTGTCTAATGATAAAGTATACATGTATTTCTGTACACTAAAATCTATGTGTTGTGAAGAACATGCTCTCTTGGGAAACTTCCCACTGTCATGGGTTATGGCTGACAACTCCTTGCCTGTCACTTAATTTGAGCCTAACATGTGCTAACCTTGTTCCCTATTGAAGCCACTATGTAGAGTACCCACAATCTCTCATTTTCCTGCTCCTTTCAGTATCATTTTCTAAGACACAAAACAGCTTTCCAGCTTAACTGCCTGTGCTCTATTTGGGCTGGGCCACCAGAGAAGCTGATTTCCACAGGTTCTCAGACATCTTCACCAGGCACATCTAACCAACACTATTGACTAAGCTGTAGAAGTTCTCACAAGATACTGCCATGTCCAGAATTCTCTATGACAGATGATATAGGGAAAGAAGTAACAGGAGTCCATGAAGAACTCAAGAAGATGATGGAGAAACACTACTGAGATTCAAGAGAATGCACACAGCATGTTAAAAAAAACAGTATATTATATACTGTACTTTTTGTGAAAAATACTTGGGGAATGAAAATCATGGTACTAAATTGTTATTATATAATCCAAAAGTAAGAATAAAATATTGTTTTTCACAAACTAACAGGAAAACACAGCATATAAAGTCCTTGAGATTTACCTTGAGTACAGCAAAGAGCTTACACAATACTCACCTATATTAACACCTAGATTGATTTCAGACAGTTAACCTAACAATGCACCTCATAGTTTTAGAACAGAAAGTTTAAAGTAATGCCAAAACATCACCAGGAAATATATAACAAAGGTCAAAGCAAAAATGCATGAAAAAAGACTTAGGAGTTATACAAGTTTAACTAACAATTTTTTATCTAGACAAGCCAAAAATATTCAGATAAAGAAAAGCAAACCTAAAATCCATATAATTATAGTACTTATTATTATGCTCTTTTATAGTGGGACTGATATTAGGTACTTTTCTTATAATCTAAACTGCAATGAGAACTCTGTCAGTCTCCCATGTGTCACCAGTTATTTGCCTTTTAGATAGTAACCAGATTTTCTACTCAGAGCACATTCCAAGAGGTTATAAAACCATTAGCCACAGGTCTTAAAAAGGGAACTAATGATCTATTATAGATGCTAGGACAGAAGATAAAATATGGACTGAGTTTATTTATACAAAACTTCACTAATTACTTAGTTATGGTTTTCAAACTTCAATGAACCTGTAAAGCTATGAAAGATAATATATGTTTAGCCAGATAATTACTCCTAATGTATATGCATGTAAACATTCTCTGTTATACACTTCTATTTCAATTTATGATTTGATTTATTCTATGAACTTGTGATGAACCTTTTAACATGTGATCATATATTCTGAAAGTTGTAAAAGTACTGAGAACAAAGAAATGAGAATTTTTTTTCACTTTCCAACGTAGGACATTTTAACTTTTTCCCTTAATTAGCTTTCATAGGAAACTGTTTACAACTTAGTAATAAATGCTATCACCACTTTTCAGCATGTCTCTTTTATTCCTGCAACTTCTGACTAGCAGGCTGAAAGTTAAAGCAGCACAGTTCCTGCTGAGTTAGAACAAAGGCCACATTATTTAATCCTTGGCTGTCAGGCTACAGGTATTAGTTGCCTAAGCCTTTTAACAGCAGAAGGAGCGAAAATGTTAATAGGACTCTTTAGATGTTATTTTCAGCCTTTCAGTATAGTCAGAGAACTAGAATATCCAGATACCCTCAGACTTCAAAGCCACATCAGAGTACAACTCTGTGCCCCAGCACTGCCCTCTCAATGCTGGGAGGCTCCCCGCAGAGTTGTGTAACTGTTAGGAAATATTTCTTTGGGGGCAATTCTAACCTCTGTTTCAGGATACCAGCAGTCTAGTTCAGTAGTGCCAGGACACCGAACAGGCATCTGCTGTTGTGATATGATCCAGCAGAAATAACCAGGCAACTGATGAATCCTCCCTAGTGAGTGGGATCATTAGAACAAGTCAGTAAACCAGGAGAAGTTATCTGTAGTAACTCTCTTAAGGAAGTGAAGATTAGCAAAAATGGGAGATCAACACAGTATTGTGAGGCTAGGTATATAAGTGCCTAGTCACTTTTCCTGTGAGTACTATTTGTACTCTCTCCAAAAACCAGATGTCCTCCCATGGGTCAACAAACTACCATATGAGCCTGTATCACATGACACAATAGAACATGCAGAAACTTCCACATCATTTGTCTTTGGCAGAAACTCAATGCCTAGATTAAAAGAGGAAAACAATTACAGTGGGTTCAGAGTCCAAGAAGAGTGACCAGAACATTCTCTCTGTCTCTGTCTCTCTGTCTCTGTCTGTCTGTCTGCTTGTCTTTCTGTCTCTGTCTTTGTCTCTGTCTCTGTCTCTCTGTCCCTCTCTCTCTCTTCTTTCCTCCTACTCTCTTTCCCTTCCTCTCTTCTCCCTTCTGTTCCCATAATTTATGTTAAGCTATTTATCTCCATAATTAGAATTTCTCCCCTAAATTTAGTGTTCATAATGAAATGTGACTTTACATTTACAGTCTCACGTATGATAGATGAACAGATTTATTTTCCCTTAACTGTTGACTAGAAACTTTATTCTTAACTTTGGTTTATCATTTAGCATTCCTTTGGATGATGCTTCCTTACAAAGTTGAGACAGCCCCACTTTTTATTAAATAATGTACTCTGTGCTTGTCTTTGAGGTGCACCCTCAGTGCTCGTGAAAACTGAAGCAGAACATGGAAGTTAGACCCAATAAATACATCAGCAGACCAGGAGCAGATGCTAGTAACATGAAGTGAGATGAAGTAAGAAGTGGAGCTCATTGTCAATTTTACAAATGAGATGTTGATGTCAGAAAATAGTCAACTTCTGGAAGGAAAATTAGCCAAATACCCAAGCTCTCTAACACTAACACAAGTTCTTGGCTTATTTCTGTGTTTCATTGGTTTTTATTTTATTGACCCAGCTTCAGGAACATAATTCCTCATCATAACTTATTTGCTAACACATTCTTTTAAATATTTAGTTGTTTTGTTTCAAATGCTTTCCTACTTGAGGTATTTCTAGCCAGAAATGACATTTCTGTGTTGTTACTTGGCACAAAAGATGATTCAGGGAATTCTGAGGTTATTACGTAAAAGGATATTTCCATGACAATTCAAATTTACTGCTTAAAATCTCATAAAAAAAACCAGTATCACTAAAGGCACTAATGTGTTTGTGAAAAAGATAAAGAGATAGCGGCTGTGTTCTATGGAGGGGCAGTCAGATATGGGGGAAGGGGGTGTCTCAGCAGGCCCATGCATCCCTTCTCCTTGAGGGACCAGCTACATGAGAGTATAGTATAGAATAGAGTTTATTCAAGGCACAAGGAGGGTGTTAAGAGGGTAGTAGAGACATAGAAAGGCAGAGAGAGAAAAGTAGAGGAGAAGAATACAGGCTGGCCCGTGAACACATGGAGAGAGGGGGAAGGGAATGGGGAAAGGAGGGGGGAAAGGAAGAGCCCAAGAGGGCAAGAGATAAGCAGAAGGGAAGCAAGAGGCAAGAGTGCAAGACACAAGAGAGAGAGAGAGAGGAGGGGGCATGCATCCCCTTGCATCCAAGTGGCTGCTCCTAGGTACTTGTGGGGAGGAGCATACCTGGCTATTGTCAGGTAATGGGGTAGAGTTTAGACAAAATGCTAACAGGCAGGACTTCAAAATGCTTTTGTCAAATCTAAGACCTTGAAATAAAATATTATATTTCCCCGTGGTTTTGATCCAATTGTTTACTTTTTACTAAAACTTTCCAGCTTTACTTTATCTTTTATAAATGAGTTGCCTGTTGTAAAATCAGAACTAAACTGAGGGACTGTCTAATGGATATTAGGAAGGAAAAGTTACAGTTTTTTCAAAGTTACAGAGCATGTAAATTTTGTGCTTATTTTTAATTACATTTAGCTTTGTCTACTGTGGAAGAATAAATTAACTCCCTCTCTTCCTGCTCCCCTTCCATTTTCTTTTCTCCTCCACATATCTAACATGGTTTTTGTTTTTGTTGTTAATTTGTTTCTTCTGTCAGCTGTTCTTGTGTAATCTCTATTTGCATTCTTTGCTTGGTTTTTTGAACGCATTATTGGCCTCTACTAAAAGGAAGGTTCATTTAAATTTTAAATTGTGAGCTCACTGAATTTATCATTCTCTCATCTTGGGTCAGCTTATCTTTGGCTGCTTTATTCAAGCTGTGGACAGGAATTCAGGAAGTGAAATAATTCAAGACTGAGAATCATGTGATATATTCTTATGGATTCAGGAACTCCGAAGCCTTAAATGTTTGCTCTATGCCAGACCCTATATAGAGCAGCTTCCATATGGGGTGTGCAATACTGTTAATCCAGTTATGCTGAGGAGGAAAATGAGGTCTGAGATACTTTTTTTTTTCTTTTTTTCTTTTCTTTTCTCTTTTTCTTTTTTTCCCTTTTTATTTTTTATTTATTTTTAATTTAAACTTTAATCTCATTTCAGGACATTGAACACAATGGACTCACTGGCTTTCCTTTTCTGTCTGCCAAATGTAGCCATATTGAACACATGTCTTTTTTCTGCTTTTCTTTTTTAATTTGGCTCTTAATTGCCTTTTTTTTTTTTTGATACTTATTTATTTTTCAAAAGTTTTCCCCTTTCCAGGTCTCCGTATTGAAAGCACCCTATCCTATCCCCCCTCCCCCTGCCTCTAAGAGGGTATTCGCCAATCCACCCACCCACTCTCTTCTTCTCAACCTGGCATTCCCCTATACTGGGGCTTCTAACACCCTGAGGCCCAATGGCCTCACCTCCCACTTATGGCCAACAAGGCCCTCGTCTGCCATATATGTGGTCAGCACCATGGGTCCCTCCATGAGTATTCTTTGGTTGGTGGTCCAGTATCTGGGAGTATCGAGGGGTCAGTCTAGTTCACACTGTTGCTCTCTCTATGGGGCTGTAAACTCCTTCACCTCCCTCGGTTTGGTCTCCAAGTCCTCCATCTGGGACCCAACGCTCAGTCCAATGATTGGTGTGAATTGAATCTTGGGTATTCGGAACTTGTAGACTAATATCCAGTTATCAGTGAGTGCATACCGTGTTTGTTCTTTTGTGACTGAGTTACCTCACTCAGGATGATATTTTAAAGTTCCATCCATTTGCCTAAGAATTTCATGAAGTCATTGTTTTTAATAGCTGAGTAGTATTCCATTGTGTAAATGTACCACATTTTCTGTATTCATTCTTCTGTTGAGGTACATCTGGGTTGTGTCCAGCTTCTGGCTATTATAAATATGGCTGCTATGAACATAATGGAGCATGTGTTCTTAAATCTGGTTGGGGATAAGCCTATTTTTGTCCTTGAGCCATACTTGCAATCCCCTTGGGTGTCTGTCTTCCTGCCTTCATTTCACTTACATTCTCTCTGCAGTTTCTCTGCACTTGAGTGCCCCTCTTTGTTTTCCTTTCTTTTCTTTCTTTCTTTTTTTTTAATGTGTTGAAAAGTAGAGGAAATATGGAAATTAAGCCAAGCTTTGGATTTTAAATAACTCAAAGGCTTCTTATTCACAAATCACAGTGATATGTAAATATCTGGCATGTACTAAATATTTTCAATTACAAAGAAAGTGAACTATATAGATTTCTACTTAACCTAATGATGATTAGTGTCCCCTTCACATTTTTATAGTAAAAATAAGAAATAACTACAATATTTTTCACAACACACATGTGTTTTTGAACACCCAGAAGTCACTTTAAGTTAGGACTAGTTAGTTTGACATTGGCATTTAATGGCTCCAAGATTATTGAGTCATACCTTAGGTGTATTGATGATTAAAAAAAATTTATACTTTTCAATATATAATTTTTAAAATTTTTGTCTGTTGAACTACTTCAACAATTGCTTTTGTAAAATAATTGTCATCAGAGAAATCAGAAGCTATAAAATTAATGTTTGGCAACAGGTCAACTAGACAAACTGTTAAAATATTTAATTTTACAATGAATCATAGAGGATTAACTTCCTGAGTAAATCTATGAAAAAAAAAAAATAGCATCCTGGTTAAAATAGAATATGTATGGTGTAAAATGTACTAATGAAGTAGTTAATTTGGTTACTTCTTAAAACTGGAAATTAGTGGGATACAATTATATAAAATAAGTATAATTATGTATTAAATCAAAGGAAATTAATGTTTCATTTGAAGATAAGAATTCTAATACCATGAATGATAGATAATTTTGAAAAGAATTAAAAGTTAATGATTGGCATGCTATCAACTTTTTTCTCACTTGGCTGAGTCTTATTTCAGAGAGCTAGATTTAATTTTTTTTTTTAGGGTCTTATGATAGTTTTAAAGTCATTGTTTATCTCAAACAGTTCTCTCTCAATCAGAGTCTCCTCTCCCTTTTTTTCTTTTTTTTTTTTATTTTTGTGAGACTTATGAAAACTCCCAAGGTGTCTTCACACAGTTTAAGTCACAGAACCACTTTATTCTGTTTCTCTGTCTTGCTTTTGCTAAGGCTGGGCACAGTGAAGTCTGCAGTAAGTGTCCCTCATATCTGTGTAGATAGGAATGTCCCACAAGAGATTTTGCATGGCCACTGTATAGAGAAAAAATGGTTGGTTACAGTTTAGTGATTTCTGATGGTTGCAACCACAACTGCATATGAGGAATCAGGTTTATCCATATCTCAAAATAATGTCAACTGCTTGGTTCTTCATATTTCCTCAAGTATAGAAGCAAAACAAAACAAAAACAACAAAACTACAGAATGCTTCATGTCTCAATAATTTATTTTATAAGCTTTTACAGTTTTAAATTACAATTATATTATTCCCACCCACCTTTTCCTCATTCCAACCACGTCTACGAACCCCCAGCTTGTTCACTCTCCACTTCCTCCTTTCTTTTCTTATTGTTATATAATTCTACATACATAAACACAACCTCTTCATTCCCTAGTCTGTCACATGAACATATGCTATGGGCTGTACCAATTTGGAGTCTTTACTCTGGGAGTGACCAGAACAATCTCCAGCTCTCAGCATTTCTTTTTACAGTATCTCCCTGCTTGGATTCTGGTGACACTACAGCTAGTGGAAGCCAACTTGCTGAGTGTTGTTAAATTTTCATGTTCCTTTTACACACATCACACTGTACTATTCTAAACACTGTACATAGAAAATTGCTTTAAAGCTAGAGGGTTCATTGCACAGTGTATTTCCTCCTTTTAAATTTATGGCAACCATTACTGGCTTCTGGATTAAGAACAACTTCATCAGTTAGCCTGGAAGGTTTGTGCTTGAACATGTGACCCAGCTGATAAAAATGGAAGAAGTGAGTCTGCAAGCACCTGTGGGTGAGCACACAAATATGTAGGGGAAGGGGATGTTTGAACACAAAGTAAGTTCAAGGAAAAGTCAATGCAAATAATGACAATCTTTTTCCAGTCACTTCTCTGAATGGCATTTGAATCACTGTGTAGTGCATGTTTCCAAATGTGTCTGATTTCTTCCACCCCACACTCTTTTCCTCAGCACTGTGTTGCATCATGGTGACAGATACTGCTCTGAGCTGTGGATGGTTTGATAGACACATTGATTTTCAACAATATGTAACTCTACCCAGCAATATGGTTGAAGAGTAAATGAGACATGAGTTGTACATAACCTCATATAATCCTTGCAGGGACTGAGCTGCATCTGTTTCTTCTGAAGTCTCATTTCTCCTCAGTCTTCACCTTTTTTGTTCTCTAGCTCTTATCTACATATAGACTCCAAGGGCTACCTTATGTGACTACATATATGCTTTCTATCTGCAACACCCCCTGATGTCACACATGACTTTGTATCATCTTTGGTTTCTCAGATGAGAGGCTGCCATTTCAGAAGCTTTGTGTTTGTCCTATGGTGGGGTTAAGTGGATTTTCTATTGTGTTTACTATGAGGGCCATGTTTTTCTTCATTCACAGAATATACTCCTATACCCACTCTTTGTGTTTGATTTTTTTTTTTTTTTGATAGGATTTCCATTTTCCAGTTCCTAGGACATGAATTCCAAATAAAGGAGTAAATAGGACTAACATGTTGTGATCATGTACTTAACACCTCATGAATTTCTCTTGGTTAATTCTTCTTTTCCATAAAACAACATCAATAGAGGTACAGACATGTTCAAAATTATATATAGAAGTTTGGACTGATTAGAATGTATCTAACAACTACATCCTTACCCGCTCTTGGTATCAGACCATGTGTACAATGAATTAATCTGTTCTCTGTAGAGTCTCATTAGCTTAGAAGCATTTACTAAGTCGTTATTCTCTCACATGGATCTTGTGTTCACCAACTTGAATCAGAGAATTTTAAAAACCATTTCTGAAAATGTTTCTCTCATGTGAATCCTCAGCACTCAGGTTTGGATTCCCAAAAATTACTTAAAATTCGAACTCCACCGAGGTTTAGAATTTCCTTTATCATTAGTTAAATAAACTTTTATCTGTTGGCTTTACAGCACAAAACTCAGTTACTTCACTGATTTTTTTTTATTGTTTTATTTTTTTGATCTAGTAGTTTTTCTCAGTGTTTTGCATTCTGAAAATATTTTATCACTCCCATGGTTTGCACATGTGTGTCATTACCTAGCAAAATACTACAGGGAATGCTATGTTAAAAAGTACCTCCCTGGCAATAAACCTCCTTAAATTATGGTATGTTAAAAAGGTAACAGATACTGGTATGATTCATAATTTATTTGGTTACATTGGTATTTATTCTGTTGTTTTTAAATACTAAGGGTTTCTGTTGTTGTAGTTAATATGGCAAAAATAATTCCATGTATATAAGTAATTTAGGTCAAGTGGCTCTACCTTCCACTGTGTGGTCAATATAAACTAACACTAAAGGCTGATATGTTTAGATATTAAGCTTTTTGAGGCAAGCAACAATTCTGTTTAAATTTAACAAGATTTGAGCATCATCTTCACCACATTTCAGGAAGAAGTAGAAGAAATAAATATGCTGATTAGTTTATACAGATTTACGTATATTTACTTGCTCAAGATCTGAATTTTAGTAAAATAACACATAACTGATGCAAAATATATATGTATGTATGTATATATGCACACACGTGTGTGTGTGTGTGTGTGTGTGTGTGTGTGTGCACGTAATGGGCCAAACTAAATAGATTTCAGACTCTACATGTAAATTATAAAGATAGATTTTATTTACTAACTTATTTAAATATATGCCTGTTTATATATACAAAATGAGTACATCTATTCAGATCAGAGGACAAATTTTTGGAACGAGTTCTCTCCATTATATTTTCTTGAAAGATCAAAGAAAGGTCTTCGGGCTTGTCAGTGAGTATCTTCACCTTCACCTGCTGATCCTGATCCATCTTGTTGACCCTAAAATATATGGTTTTGAAATGACTGAAATGCTATTAAGTAATATTTGCATCATTTTATTTTTCACCGTAGTAACAATAACCCCTAGAATTGTCACTATTCGTTTGTTAAAAGAATAAATATGTACCATAACTCAATTCTGGACCCACAACAAAACCTAAATATAAGTACTTAAGGAAAATTTAAACAATTTTTTTCTAATTCATTTTTCTTTTATTTATTTATTTTTTTGATATTTTATTTCCATTTCAAACGTTTCCCCCTTTCCAGGTCCCATTGGAACACCCATTCCCTGCACCCTCCCCCTGCTTCTATGACAGTATTCTCCCACCCTCTCACCTACCCACCCACTCTCATCTTCCCTCCTTGGCATTCCCCTATACTGGGACATCTAAACCCCTCAGGCCCAAGGACCTCTCCTCCCACTGATGGCCAACAAGGTCCTCTTCTGCCACATATGTGGCCAGTACCATGTTTCCCTCCATGTGTGTTATTTGGTTGGTAATCCAGTCTCTGGGAGCACCAGGAGGTGAGGCCAGTTGACACTGTTGCTCCTTCCACAGGGCTGCAAACTCCGTCAGCTCCTTTAGTTCCTTCTCCAACTCCTCCATCTGAGAACTCACTCTCAGCCCAACGGCTGCTGTGAAGTGAATCTTGGGTATTCTGAACTTTTGGGCTAATGTCCACTTCTCAGTGAGTACATACCATGTTCATTCTTTTGTGATTGCATTACCATGCTCAGTATGATAATTTCAAGTTCCATCCATTTGCTTGCGGATTTCATGAAGTTATTGTTTTTAATACCGAGTAGTATTCCATTGAGTAAATGTACCACATTTCCTGTATCCATTCCTCTGTTGAGGGACATCTGGGTTGTTTCCAGCTTCTGGCTATTATAAATATGGCTGCTGTGCACATAGTGGAGCATGTGTCTTTATTACATGTTGGAGCATCTTCTGGGTATATACCCTGGAGTGGAATAGTTGGGTCCTCAGGTAGTATTATGTTCATTTTTCTGAGGATTTGCTAAACTGATTTCCAGAGTGGTTGTGCCAGCTTGCAATCCCACATACATACAGAAGCTGAACAATGCTCTACTCAATGATAACTTGGTCAAGGAAGAAAGAAAGAAATAAGTTAAAGACTTCCTAGAATTTAATAAAAATGAAAGTACAACATACCCAAACTTATGGGACACAATGAAAGCAGTGTTAAGAGGGAAACTCATAGCTCTGAATGCCTCCAAAAAGAAACTGGAGAGAGCATATACTAGAAGCTTAACAGCACACTTGAAAGTTCTAAAACAAAAAGAAGCTAATACACCCAAGAGGAGTAGAAGGCAGGAAATAATCAAAATAAGGGTGGAAATCAACCAAGTAGAAACTAAAAGAACTATAGAAAGAATCAACAAAACCAGGAGCTGGTTCTTTGAGAAAATCAACAAGATAGATAAATCCTTACTGGAATAACCAGAAGGTACAGAGACAGTACCCAAATTAACAACATTAAAAATGAAGAGGGAAATATAACAACAGATCCTGAGGAAATTCAAAAAATCATCAGATCCTACTACAAAAGCCTGTACTCAACAAAATTGGAAAATCTGGATGAAATGGACAAGTTTCTAGACAGATACCAAATTTAAGTCAGGACCACATAAATCATATAGACAGTTCCAGTTCTATAACGCCTAAAGAAATAGAAGCAGTCATTAAACGTCTCCCAACCAAAACAAAAAAAAAAAAAAAAAAAAGAGAGAGAGAGAAAAATCCCAGGACCAGCTTGGTTCAGTGCAGAATTCTACCAGACCTTCAAAGAAGACCAAATTTCTTTTTTTCTTTCTTTCTTTTTTTTTGTTTTTTGTTTTTTGTTATTTGTTTTTTGTTTTTTCGAGACAGGGTTTCTCTGTGTAGTCTTGGCTGTCCTGGAATTCACTCTCTAGACCAGGCTGGCCTCAAACTCTCCCAAGTGCTGGGATTAAGGGTGTGTACCACCACTGCCCGGCTATGAAGACCTAATTTCAATACTCTTCAATCTATTCCACAAAATAGAAACAGAAGGAACACTACCCAATTCCTTCTATGAGGCCAAAGTTACACTGATACCAAAACCTCACAAAGACTCAACAAAGAAAGAAAACTTCAGACCAATTTCTCTTATGCATACTGATGCAAAAATACTCAATAAAATGCTCACAAACACAATCCAAGAACACATCAAAACGATCATTCACCATGATCAAATAGGCTTCATCACAGGGACACAGGGATGGTTCAGTACCTGGAAATCAATCAATGTAATCCACTACATAAACAAAAAAAACCCTCACATGGTCATTTCATTAGATGCTGAAAAATCATTTGACAAACTTCAACATCCCTTCATGATAAAAGTCTTGGAAAGATCAGGAATTCAAGAACCATACCTAAACACAGTAAAAGCAATATACAGCAAACCAGTAGCCAACATCAAACTAAATGTATAGAAACTTAAAGCATTCCCACTAACATCAGGGACTAGACAAGGCTGCCCTCTCTCTCCCTATCTATTCAGTATAGTACTTGAAGTTCTAGCTAGAGCAATTAGACAACAAATGGTGGTCAAAATGATACAAATTGGAAAGGAAGAAATCAAAATCTAAGCAATTAAAAAGTGTTATTAAAGTGTTCAAGTGGCTACTATGATGAAGAAATGAGTTCCTTTAGTATTTTAGTTCAATTTAGTTTGTGTTTTTATCACATGGTAGGTATGGTGTCATATCACCCAGATTCATGAGGAAACATAAAAAGCAAAACAATTACCAGTTTTTCATGAGAAAGTGATAGGGGTTTCCCCATACATCCAACTTCTAACTCCCTGGAACCTGAGAAAATGTATCTTACATGGAAAGTAAAGTTAGACCATGTGGTATTAATGGTGATTATCTGCTGACTCCACAGGCGGAGGCTGTGTGGCATTGTGTGGACAGATCCAGTGTGATCTCAGGGTTCTTATGATGGAAAGAAGGAGGCAGAGGGTTTCTTGTCAGAACTTGCATGTGCAATGGTGAGAAAGTTCAACATGGCTGCTCTCAAGATGAAGAGAGCACAGTGAAGCAAACAGCTTCTGGGAAGTACAAAGGAGGGCCATAAAATTCTCCTTTCATACCTTCAAAAGAAAAACAACCATCTTCATTGCAGCTGCTCATGTGTATGAGACCAGTGTTTGCTTCTCTCACCTAAAACTCAGGACATCGCTGATTTTATTAGAACTTACTTTGCAGTAAATTCATAAAGCATTAAAAAATGCCAAAACACTGACCTTGTCCACTTTATAAGTATTTCAGAAACCAATTCAGTTGTTATTGTTATATACCTGAGACCAAGAAAGATCCTGGACTGTAATATATAGTCAATAAATGCTTGTTGAGTTTAATTACTTTCTATTGTTTTTAAGTAATTGTAAGTAATTGTTGTGGGTCAAACAATTACTGCAACACTTTGGACTTTGTAAAGAATGTTCATACCCTCCATCTGAGTTTAGACTACACAGTAAAGCACACAAGTAAAGAGTATTAATTTTAACTTACAGATAAGCACAGTTGCAAGATGTAAGAGAAACTCGACTGTTTCACAGATTGTAAAGGTAGAGCCTTGTGCACCTCACCATTGTTTGAATTTTACAACCTTGTGAGCTTTTATTAATTAATTTATTATAAATTAATTAGCTCAGATATTTATACTAAGAAATGCATATTCAATAATTTTCATGATACCAGGGACATAAATCAAAAATAGACGAGTTCATTCATCCTGTCACAACTGCCCATACAGAAATATCAAATAAAGATATAGAAATAGTTACTCAATAGAATGATGTAAAACCATTAGTAATGAGAGATTCAAGATATGTGTTTAATTTTTTTCAAACACTTTAAACTATCATTCACTAAATAATATTCATATGATGTATCAAGTAGCATTTAAATGCAAAATCAAGAAGTTGGATTTATGTAGGCAATTGTTTCAGTGTAGGATTTCGGGTAGCAGTTGGAGGGAGAATGGTCTTTTCAGGTTTGAGAACCAGGGTTCCAAATATCAGTGTTTGCAAAGATGTATCCAGATGCGACAAATCTCAAAAAGCTAGTAGATGCAGAAGCAGATCACCATAATAATAATGAGGTAATACACAAGAGTAATTTAGGAGTAGGAGGGAGGAAGATATGTGTAGTAATGTTGAAAGTACCAATCAATTTCACAGTCAGTTTGTGGAAATGATAGAGTAGAACAAAGTCTCCCATCTCTCTAGTGATGTCTTCTGAGAGGCTGGGAGGATCTCAGAGAAGCTTTGAAGAAATGCTGAGTTTTATATACTCTCCAGTACAAAACTCAGGTTACTGTGTACATGGAGAAAACTACTAGATTAAAGAGTTTTATCAGCCAGGAGCTCTGTAGAATAGAGGAATATCAGAAATGACACAAATTCTGAGTGAGAACAGGCGTGATGGCAATGGTGACAGCCTTGAATTTCAGCAAACTGTCTCTGTGGGAATAAAAGGAATGGACATTTTACTGTGTAAAAGAAAAACAAGGATACATCTGGTGTTAGAGAATAGATAAACACCAATGAGGACCAAGCCTCAATGTACAGGTTGCACAATGAATTGAGAGCCATGGTTTGCAAATGTTACCACTTTCTACATTTGAAATCTTGTGTTTGATCGCTGAGATAATGAGGCTCAGATTTTTAAACCCTAAAGTAAAGATAGCATTGTTGATCCCAACAGTGTGTGAGGATGAGAAATCTGAGCCCAGGCAGGAGTTTAGTTTTCTTCACATGGAGAGCTTGAGATGTATATGGCCTTGGACAAAGCTGGGCTTGGTCTGGTAAGGAAGCCCTGGAGGGAAGTTCAGAATATCTGGAAAGAAACTCATTGAAGTTTCCTTCAATGATCAGTTGCCTTTAAAATACTGGCATACAAGAGAAAACAAATGGAACCACTTTTCAACTGTGAAGCAAAAAAAACCCTGATTGCCAATTAGAACTTCATACCAAATTGTAACAGCATTTTTCATCATTAGCCACATTGATGCTTCCACCAGTAAAAAAATACACAGGGTTCAGAACCTGAAGGAGAATGTGTGGATCATCAAAAGAAGACTTGGACTGAGAAGTGCAGTTCACCAAGTCTGGCTCTGAGATGACACAGGCCACCTTTATTTATAGATCCATTTTTTCAATGTTGAAAATGTCTTCCATTCATTTTTATCATTTGTTCAGTCCCTTTTTAAGAACTTCATATGTTTAATGATAACATGTACACTGTACCTTTTCCCTTTCTTCTTATCCTCTATCACTGCACTTTCCTGCTAACCCATGAACTAGAGGACCAGCTTTAGTGAGCAGTTAATATCTGACTCAGCACATTGGTACATACCCAAGTGACAGTGATTGGGAACAATTGTTTTACAGTACAGAGAGGTGATAGACTACATACCAAGGAAATTCTGTTTTAATTATTGGCACCTCGTGATTCCCCATATCCTGACCTAATTCTAATGACCTAGATCTAATTCCTCTAAAGCCTACATCTCTGGGGAAATTAGTAATCTGAATCAATTCTTCAACCTTGCTTGTCTCACCTCTGAATGTTTCTATTAAGTCTTCAGGACTAATGATTCAGCAAGACCTTCCTAATCTTTTGATATCCATCTAGTTGTTGTTTTGAACATAAGAGTGGCCAAATTGTTGTCAGAAAGAAGTTCCCAGTCTGAGAGAACATCGGGATGTTGGCTGATATATCCAGACAAGACCCTGTGTTGAGTCAAGTGCAATATTGTTATTAACAATCAGAGGAGTAGTGATCTGTTTCATTCCCACAATCCTGGGGACAAACAAGAATGAATCACAGACAGAGCTTTCTTTTTCTACTTCTAGGGAAACATCTGTCACGGACTAAGTGAAAATAAAAACTGATATTAGCAAAGGCAACAATTCAAATAGAAAGTAGAAGTGAACCAAGCAATCCTCTAGGAAAGGTCCTGAGAGTCTACAGGAATATACCCACAGTTCTTGCCATGTGGGGACCCAACTAGTCTGGCCTTTCCATATGGAGAGACATCCATTTGCATTTTGCTTACATGCCTTTCCCAGAAGAAGCTTGACCACCTCCAAAAATATAACCTTTGAACTAGTTACCATGGAGAGCAAGGAGACCAACAATTAACAGATCAATCAGGTTTTGTGAATGGCAGCATGGGCTTCATGATCTCTAACACAGATATCATGAGAGATATTTGTTAGGAAAAACTAAACAAAAGCAAAGCCAGTGTAAACCTCTCCATTGAGTAGTCATAACAAGTAGTAGGTAATTTTTTTCTGATTATTAAGGTCTATGGAATAGAGTTGAAAATATTGCCCTATCATTGTGAAAGTTACCATGGTAAATAAAGGTAGATTCTCATTATTGTGTCTTAATGTACAAGCTGGATTCATATCAGAGCAAAATCAACCACAGGAACTCTGAACCTGTCATATGAGTTGACGTGGACAACAAGAAGGCTGGTGATAGGGTAAGAACCATTAAGGTGAGGCTCACAACCAAAACAAGAGAGCATAAGAGGTTCTGGATGTTACTCTTGGTGCTGTCAGACAATCAATGGTACATGAGTAGCTGCTCTCTACTTATGTGTCCCAAAAGGACACATTTCAATTTGGATATTTTGTGGCTCTATGTGAGGGGTTTATTTGCTTGAAAGGTTTTATTTTGTTGGTTTATTCTCTGTTTTACAATTTCTCAAAAGAACCCTGAATATTATTCAGCTTAGTTATGGTCAATTACTATTATATTTAACATAATTATCATTAAGTTTCATAAGCCAAATGTGTCCCTGAGATTGATATTTTGTTTGGTTGACAAACTGAAAAAGCACTAAAAACAGAATTTTGATTTAAAAAAAATACTGATTCTTATAACTTAAATAGGATTTGAAGATATCTTTGGCTTTGAGTTGTTTATATATACTAATGAGGGAAGAAGACAAAAACTAGGTGGATTTGAAAGAAAATGTCTCTGCCTTGTTAAGGTTTGAGAAAAGCTCCATTAAGAGAATCTTTCCTGATGTTTGTAAAGACTAGCCATTGTGTTCTGTAGAAATAAGTCAGGAACTTATATACAGCATGGTGATGTGGGGATTTATAATCAAGATACAGAGGGAAGATCACTGGATGGCAAATTGTGAAGAGAAAATGTCTGGAATAAAGGGATCTTTTGTTAGACTAAGCTAATGTCTCCATTATGACAATAACACACAGGACAGCTCTGCTAATTGAATTTCCAGCATCACACATCTCTCCATCCTCTCATACTCAGGACCTATAAACAAATCTTGGATGCATCATGTATTTATCCCTCTTCACATCCTCAGAAACTGGCAAGCACTGATCTCTTACATATCTTTTTGAAACATCAATTTTAAGTCATTCATGATTTAATCTATTTTAGACTGCACATTCCCTTATTTATACGAGATTATCAACTTAATGTCTATTCGTATTTTGATAAATCCAAATTTTATTAATAATCAATAGTTCATGTAGCACAAAACAATTTCTATATCTAAATACTTACTGAATGTCATTTTGATTGATTCCAATTTTTGTTAATAAACTATACAGTTATTTGAATACACACAGATTCACCTCATCTGCGTAAAAACCATCAGGGATCAGTTCAAGCTGATATTAGTAAAATATGTTTAGAGTAGCCAAACAATATCAAAGCAGCTGCATCATGTTGTAGTCCTATCAGCGTTTGACGATGGCTCTTCATCTTCCATCCTCAGAAATATTTGGTGTCCTGCGAACTCTGTATTCACCTTCTATAAGAGATGCTTTTGAGCAGGCACAAATGGTTTCTCAGTGCTTTCCTTGACAAATCACAGTACTGAACATGCTTCCATGAACTGATTTCTCCTCTGTGTGTCTTCTTTGGGGAGGTATTGTCTATATTTTCATAGTTGGGAAAAATTGTCATTCATAATTAATATTTAAGAACAATAGAGATAACTTAGTGGTAGAGTATATACTCTTTCCGCAGAGAATCTTATTTCATTTCCCAGCACCCACACCAAGTGACTCATAACCTTCTGCTCCAGGGGATCTGACACTCTCCTCTAGCCTCTGCATTAATCTGCAATCAAACTCACATATATACAGGCAGATAAACAGACACCAAATAACTCAATTTATAAATATATTTTAAAAATTAATATTTAATGTCTTAGAGAAGCAATTAAAAGCAAGTCTCATTATGCACAAACACTAAGATTCAATCATGAATATTCTAATATTAGAAATATGTGACATAAAGCATTTTTCATTCATGATTTTATCTCAACTATAAAATCCTGAGTTTGGCTGCCCATTAAACAACACATAGTAGCAGAGTAGATACTCTAAATAATTTCTCAGTTAATCAGAATAAGTGGCTAGTCAATTTTATCTAGATATAACAAGACATTTTCACTTAATAAATATATAATTCATCTTGTTCTGAGAAACTTCTGACCAAGAACTCTGTTAAAAATGATTTTCACAATATATTTTTCTTTCGATTGTATAGGTAGTGGGGAGAGAGAGGAGAAAAGAGTGATTCTTTCATTTGTTTAGCATATATTTAATAATTGTAGTTGGCTCAGATTTAGCCTCAGAAAACTGCAGAATAAATCAGAAAAATATCAAGAGGAGCTCCTTTAATGTTGGGCATGTCTGATTATGTACTAATATGGGAAGAAGGTTCACAAGAAGAAAGTTAAGAATGGAAAATTGTCATATAATGTATGGTTGATGAGATAGAGGGATGTTTGAAAAGGTGTCAAGCCATATTAGCTGCCCCACGGAGAAGAAGCTTGCTCTAGAGTTAATGGAGGACCAGATTCAAGAGGGTGGCAGTCACACTGGAGATCTATGCTTAAAGAAATTTCCAAATCTAAAGAAAGAATGATGGAAAAGCTGTGAGGTAGACATGGGGTTTGTATACTTGAGAAAATTAAGGAACGCCCGTTCAGTTAGAGCATACTGAGTGAAGTGAGCAGTGATGGCCAACTTCTCATGTTACTCAACTCCTATTTCTGTTTTAAGAAAACAAGAAAGAAAGAACGAAAGAAAGAAAGAAAGAAAGAAAGAAAGAACAGAACAGAGAAAAGAAAAGAAAAGAAA
>JADRCH010000301.1:865909-913354 GCA_019843965.1 Rhynchomys soricoides
AAAGAAAAGAAAAGAAAAGAAAAGAAAAGAAAAGAAAAGAAAAGAAAGAAACAAACGATAAAAACCATAAAACTTTCTGGTACAAAATAAAATCTCCTTACATCATCTTCTTCTCATTAAGCTGGAAAAAGAACTAAGCAGTGAAAGGTGTACAGTAGCACATTCCCATAATAAATACTAAGCAGTTAAATGAGTAGAGCAAACTCTAAATTATAATGCTTCCCAAGATGACTATTACAAAAGACTATAAAACATTATAAAACGTTGTATCTCTCCTATAAATATCACTTTGAATGGGTTGGAGAGAGCAAGGTCTCAGGTTGCTATTTTCGAACACATTGTAGCCAGGAGTAACTGTCACAAAATAGACAGTACTACTGAGACATCAGCAGGATTCCAGTAGAAAGTTGGGAAAATATTTGTGTTGTGATTGAAAGGCAAGAAGATGAGGCATTGCCACACCCCAGCTTCATCCCACCTTTGAATGCTTTTGTGATATGTGACTGAACGCCAGATGTGTTGAAATTGCTAATGTTGAAGGCACCATCTCTGACAACACCACTATGCAGCTAAACACAAGCTAGAAACTGCAAATCTCCCCAATTACAGCAGAAGAGAAAAGCACTTCTGTTGCTTCCTTATTAGCAGGGTTTCTGATGCTCACAAATACAACCTTAATTGCTGTAACTAATTGTGTTTGCTAAATTAAATGTCTAATATGGCCATACTTACTTCTTCTAAGTGGTATTCTGTCACACATTGTTGTTGTTCCTAATATAGTTGCTCTGAGGTCAATGAATAGGCAATAAGCAAAGAGAGAGGCTTTGCTTATTGGATTCTTAGGAAGCCAGGCAAAGCACTGGTAATCATATTAGCAATGTGCTGAAGCAAATGTGTTTCTAATTCTCATTCTATAGAAGAGAATTGGGAAGTATATGAGAATTCAAGCAGGAATCTAAGGACTCACAATTCGTAATAATCAGGAGAGGATATGAGCTGGGCTATAAAAACTCTGCATGTAATCACTCTGTCCTAGATCTATTAACTATTACTCTGTTATAGTCAATGAAAAAATGAGCTAAAGTGGAGCTATGTTCCCCAAGGATGAATGTATTATATACAATTTATTTTAACATAAAATATGCCACATATATGAATATACGTTTATATTACTATATGCTTATTGTATATGTTTGAGTTCAACAGTTATACATTTTTATCATTATTTTGAATATATAGTCAACAGTGATAGGTTGTTCAGTAATATTACTGACAAAATAGTTCCCCTAGAATTTTTCATCATTTGGGAACTCTATTTTAAGAAAAATAGTGACAGATTGTTAAGAGACCAAATACACTCATTATATTTATTGCACACAGTGTGCTTCTGTTTGTTATGGAAACTGGAAGCTGTGAAAACATTTGGACACAGCCTCTGCATCTGCCAAATGCTGTTGTTGAGGGCAAGGGCTCCACTTGTCATTATGAAAGAATTTCAGTGTCCTGCTGATGGAAGAAACTCCAAGCTACACACATTACTGATGTCTGTTCATGGCTGTGAGGATACAGGGAACAGATTAGATAGTAAAAGGACTGGTAACAGATAAATAAGTGGGGCACAATCCTTGAGTGACCAGCATCTCACATTTAAGTGATATTATATGACTTATTTAAATGCTAACATATCTTTAGCCACTAATTGCCATCACGTGACATCTTGTGGGTTTAAGTTCTCATAATAATGATGTTCCTGTCATCTGGGCTTCTTAGCAGTTCTTCTTACTGTTGTAAAATCATGGTTAATTTATTAATGTACTGTTAATCATTTTGTTAATTATTAACAACTAAATGCAAAATTCAATTAAAAATGTTTTATTTTTAAATCTATATATGTATCACATATATATGAATAAAGTATATATCTGAGTTAAAGCATTACATATACAATTACATATTAAAAATTGATACTGCATATCAAACATTAAACATTGCATATTATATGTTATATATTATATACTGTATATATTATGTACCATATATTGAGCTCACATAATTGATACATTTATTTAAATTATATTTATGTTGCCACATTTTGTGGAATCTATTTAGTTTATCTGAGTTAGAGATTATATATATTTTATATTATTATATTTTGTGATATATAGAAAGCATATATATATTGCTGTACCCCAGATAAACTGAATAGATTTCACAAAATGTTACCATTTATATAAAGTTATCCACTACATGAGATGCATACTCAATTTAGCTTGCTCTTACATTTTAAATTTTCAGGAATACTTCCTTTGTATCCTAATATTATATAAAATTATCCTATTATTACACAAAATTATTATGATATAAAATATCATCTCATGTGATTCTTCTTAGTTTATCTTGGTTAAGCAATAAAGCAATATATATAAAATATTATATATAACATTATATATTATATAATCATATATCACATTTTGTATATCATACTTCACATATCAAATATATAACATGTATTATAATTATGTATTATGTAATATGTATTATATATATTATATATTATAGGTTACATGTTATGTCTTACATATTATGCTATATTATATTTATATATTAAATATTATTTATTATGTATCATTATGTATTATATACTATATATTATGTAGTATATTATACAATGTAGAGAGTGAATATATATTACATACACACATGCGCATATGTGTGTATGTGTTTAATACTCTAACCCAAATTAACTGAATAGATTTCATACAGTGTAACCATTTAAATAAATTTATGTGAGATAGATACCTCATTTAATTTAGTTTGCTAATTAATTTTAAATTCTTAAGAATAATTCCTTATATCCTATTATTAAATAAAATAGCATCTTCACTAAGTTGACTACTCTGGTAGTTAAATTATAAAAGTTGCTCGAGTATCAAGTATTGAACACTTAGTCCCTAATGGGCTGTTTGTCAAGGATTAGGTATGGTCTTGCTGGAGAAGCTATAACCCTGGTTTTAAACTTGAGCTTTCAAAACTTTTAGTCCATTTTGAGTTAATGCTCTCTGTTTCCTTTTTCTGGCTCAAGATGTGAGCTCTCACTTGTTGCTCCAGATTTTTTTCTAACATGGTGTTTTATCACAGCAATAGAAAAGTAACTATTACAGCTGCTCTTTATTTATCTTTGCGTTTCTCTCCAGTGAACCTAAAAGTATTCTATTGGGCTAGTTTGTATATTTTCAGCCTCTAGAATGAATGTCTCTCTTAGACTCTGTTACACATTTAATACTTTAAGTAGAAACTGGCCTTTTTATGTCTTTGTAGGATACTCAGTGAACTTACTACTGAGAGCATGGTTCTGTATTCATTGTGAACCCAATTAATGTCCAAAGAAAATCACAGCAAATTCATAATGCATGAATCATATCATGTCTGTGAACTGTGAATACCAAAAGATGGCATTAGACTCATCATATGATGTCATTCCCCTCTTCTTCTTCTCTGTTTTCACAGTTTAATATCGACAGCAAGAACATATTTAATTGTCAAATTCAATGCTTTTTTGTAGCATTTTGACAAAACAAAGTCATTTGCTTTACATTGAAACATGTATACACTGGCTATTATGTTTGATCCAAACATAATATGACTTCTGGGACACCATATAATTATAATAGAAAATTTTATTTTAAAATTTTGATTTAAGGACTTGGGAAACACTTAATAGCAAACTAATTAAATACATATGATTAACACTTATAATATTTTAATCTTTTAACAATTGTATTCCAAAAAGTTATATTCAGTTTGCAAAACCCCAAGAAAAATTAGCAAATTTGTTTAATAAAATGTCTTTTTTTTCCTGAAGCATAATTTCAAAATGTTATGAAAAATACAGGGGCAGCTTCCCCAAGCAGAGTCTTGCAAGCTCATTTCATCCTTAGGATTTGACTGGAGAGCTAACAAAACATAAGAAAAATAAAAACTCATCATTATGTGACTTTTCCTGGGGAGAAATGAACACATATCTACCCAGATAGGGGAAAGAAAACATATCAAAACAATAGTTCAAAATATGTCGAAATATCTCTGTCTTACTTAATCAGTGACTTTAGTAGTGTTTCTTACAGAATGGGTAAGAGTTTACCCATCAGAGAAGACCATGATGCTGCAGAATCACCACAAAGCCTCCCCAGCATAGGTGATAACAGACGAACTCTGTATCCCTGGATCTCCCCCACAAAACCTCAAGGCACAGGTCAGAGTCTTTTCTTCATCCAACTCTACCTTGGGAAGGGGATGTGTAAGTTTTGAAAGTTTCAAGAACTTCCTGAGGCCTGTGATTTATTTTATGACTTATGTAAGTTTTCTTGACTTACTGAGTCACAATCACTCTCTCCAAGATGGAGTGTTTAAATTCAGAGGATGTCATTGCACATATTTTCCCATTAAAAAGGTTTTACGTTGCCTAAGGGATTTCATCCTCTTATCAAGTGGCCATAATCTTTCAGATGGGCACTAAATCTGAAAAGGAGGTTTATGTACTTTACATAATTTACATACTTGGAAAAAGTTGTGATATTCATGATATACAATGGTGGTTCTTACTTAAAGTATGCTTAGTTATTTTGGTGAATTTTCTACTTGTTATTTAAAGTGAAAATTGTTATACTACTTCACTTGTTTTATAAAAATTCCACGGCTTTTATACTATTTCAGATATAGCCATTGAGCAGAAAAATAATTTTATTTTAAAATATGGAACCAAAGATTATATATTAGATTTAATTTAAATTTAAATTATCAATACCAAATTTGTCTGTAAGTATATTAGAAATGAAACAGCTTATCATGATTTATTAGGTAATTTTAATTTTTTAGAAAAGTTTCACCATATATCATGGTCTGTTCTGGAACTCTCTGTGTATCCCAAGGTTCTGAGAAATTTCTAATCCTCCTGCATCAGCTTCAAAGCTGTTCCGATCCTGGGCAATGCCACCACCAAGAAATGGTCTATTGTGATTGGTTTTATGTCTATAACTCTAAATAATTTATCTAGATTGATGTTATCTCTGTTGTAGTTTTTAAGGCAATCACATATGTAGTTGACCCTTTCAAATCATTTTATGACTTTAATATATCTGAAGAGAAGACTAAGCAGTTAAGAGCACTGGCTGTGCTTTCAGAGGACCCAGGTGTGATTCTTACCTCTTTGGTGGCTCATAACCATCTGCCTCCCTGCTTTCAGGAGATCCAATGACCAGTTCAGATTTTCATGGCACCAGGCACATACATGGTATATAAAAATATGTTCAGGCACAATCTCCAAGCAAACATAAAATAAATAACTTTCATGTTATATAAAAAAAATCATAAAGTAAGATGAGAACATTCTGGTTGGCATGTATACTCTTCATTCACAGAAATGAAATTACATATAATTTTTATTCAAATTGTGGTTTTGGTCACCTTTTTAAAAATAAAATCTAATGTATCAAGTTTTTAAAAACTACAGTATATAGCAATGATTTTCTATATTTATCTAATTATTCCTAACTATTGTCTTCTATGTGTTTTGCATATTGGAAGAATGCAGCATGAAAATACTCAAGTAAGTAGTTCAATGGAAAGGTGTGGTGGGTCTTTTGTTTGTTTGTTTGTTTTGTTTTAAGCAAAAGACAAAGACAAAAACGTACCAATTAAACTTAACGTTGTATATTTAAATAATTGTCAGGACTAGCCAGGTTGCCAACAGCATCCATGCACAGTGTTTTAATGGTTAATCAACATATCAGTGCAAGCTTATCACAGATGTTTAATAAAATAAGAGTAGTGAATACTACTTAAATGTACTGAAATTCTCCCAACTCTAGACTGTGTAGATTAGCACTGCAGCCATGGGGGCAGAAAGGAAATGTTGAATAAATTACACACACAGGAATAACAAATACGTGGCACAAGGAGGTTTTCTTTCATGTTTTGTAGTTCTGAGCACAGAAGCAAACAATCTTTGTGGAAACAATTGTGTGCTCACCATGAAATCTTTAAATTGTAAAGCTATTAGCATCAGATAAGTAATGATGAATGGTAGTAATCACAGGAAATAGAAATCAAGCTTCCCATTTGCATAGAAACTCCCATCTTAGTGCCTTGGTTCAGGTCATGGTGGATTGTTGTGCAGAGAATTCTGGGATACCATCAATTTCAGGAAAAGCTCAAAACCTGAATATTATGTGAAGGTTTTGTAACTAATAGAAAAAGTATTCAAATGAATCATGTGTGCTACTGTTATCCAAAGAAAATTCATTTTGTCTAAGAAATTTGAAACTTGTATAACTGAAAACAAATATCTCTTTGAATAACTCTACTTTTTCATTCAATGATTGTATTGATATATTGAAAAATAAATATGTAAATATTTAAGAGAAGATTCTTTGAAATAGATTGTGAAATTTTAGGAATAGATGAGTAATTTTAAGGGGGAAAAATAAAACATTAATCTTATCAGTGGACGCCCCCCACATCACTAATTTTTTTCCAGATAGATGGGAAATAAGGGAAGACTATCAAAGTTGATAAAGTTATTGATAAAGTGGACATGTAACAAGCCTGAAATTCCACAAGAGTCACACTTTTTTCTCACATCTCTACATCTTCGAGTGTGTGTGTGTGGTGTATGTGTTGGTTTGTGTATTATAAATTTAATATCCAATTATATATATTATATAAAAGGTACTCATGTTTGGAATTCTTAAATAGTAAATATTTTAAAAGAAAGGTTAAGTCTGTTTTTTCCTGGCTAAACAGAAACACATTTTATTATTCTTATATGATACATATTAGATATAAAAATTATTTACTTACATCAATTTTAGTTGATGTTTTATATGACATATAGTTTATATACATATATAGTTTATAAATTTTATATAGTTTATATAAAATTTACATACAGTTTATAGTTTTATATAGTTTAACATTTTACCATCTGTTATTTTCTTATAAGTAGCAAATAATCTCTTATTAGATAAATTTTTTAGTTTAACAACTCAATATTAAAAGAATAAATTGCTGAAATATTGTCATAAATAACTTTTTACAGTTGTCCCTCTCTGTAATAGTTGAGTTTATATTTACCATGACCTTCATGAAGTAGTCAATAAGTAAATAATAAATGTAGAGTTGTGAAGAAGAATAGATGGTGGTTAATAAAAAATTAAGGAGTTAATATTTAACTAAAAGATGATCCAATGAAAAATTTGATCAAGAGTTCTTGTCATATGTTTGAAATTCTACAAGCATCACACCAGCTGAGGAGAATCAAATCTACAGAACAGACATAGAAAAATACAAAGTAAGGACACAGAATTCAGTGTTGAAGCTGCATCAGTGCTCCAGGTAGGGACATCTCACACAAGGTTGCACTGGGATGGGCTGTGGAGATAGGACTGCACTGTACACCCCTTTGAAAGTGGTGCTCAAACACAAGGTGTCAAACAAAATTCTAGTTATAGAAAATTTACGTCTCTGGTTGGTCTAAGTGTTGGTAGCATCTCTCTCCCATCAGGCACAAAAGTACTCCCAGACATTGTCAGATGTCTTGGGGGGGAGACCTCCCCCAGTAAGGAACCACTGTTCTGTGGCAACTAAACTGATCTCATGTCTATGAGTGTGGACCACTGCTTTAAGTGATGTCAGTTCTCATTGGATTGGCTTTCTCTTTGTTTCATAAACCCCAGTATCCTCAGGGCAAGAAAGAGAAAAACTAAGTACAGGGTTAGGAAAAAAAAAGAAAGAAAGAAAATCTACAGGTACAACTTTGTGCCTGAAATCTTAACTCATTTATTAACCATCACTAAGTACTACATTCAAAAGCGCTGTAGCTCAATCTTTATCTGAATACTGGCTCATTTTAGGAGGAAACGTGTAATAAAAATGTATCAAGGTAATAAAATCCACGCATTTACTGAAGTACCAATAAAGCTTTCAAGTTAAAGGCAAAACTGAAAAAGAGTTAATTCTCACTAAATGTGTAGGAAGGTGTCCATTCCAAACTTCTTACAGCCAGTGGTCACTATAACTAAAGACTTATGGTGCAAAGTTTCAACCACTTTGGAATGTCACACATTTTCTGATTATAATATGATGCAATCCCTGGAGCATCATCCTGAACCATAAGACTGGACCTGCAACTACATATCCAGAGATCCAGTGCAGAGATGCTGCATGTGCACTGCCCCCACCCTCTTCTTCTTCCCTCCCTTCCCTCCATCTGCTCTCTGTGTTTGTGTGTGTGTGTGTGTGTGTGTGTGTGTGTGTGTGTGTGTATGCACATGTTGGTTGTATGACCTCACTATATCACAAAAATATCTTCAAGCCTTTAACTCATGAGCTATAATGATCCTCTAAGCTCTCTCAAAATAGAGAGAACAAGCCTGTACTCTAATACCCTGTCATTTTTCTCTCTCATTTTATATATTATTGTGAAGATAAAGATTGGACAATTGAAAATCACTTCTGTATCACCTTATTCTGAGTAAAGCTTGTGAAATAGAGGACATGTAGCCTAAGTAAGAGGTGGGCAATCATCCCCCTGATTATCACTTTACCATTCTAAAACCAGCATCAAAATCCAAAGGAGGATAGTTTGAACTCTCTTTCTATTTCAGCTTGTTTCTAATAAGTTGTTGATTCTTGTTACAACTCAGAGACCTTTGTGAGAAGGTAAAACAATGTGGTCTTTGGAAACAAGTGGAAATATCTCCACACATGGTGACATTGATTCCAGAACCTACAGAAACCGGAAGGATATCTGAACAACAGCCTCGTATACTAATATTGTTTTGATGCTAATAGTAAATGCAGACTTTTTCTTCATATATGCATATGTACATATATTGTACATAAACACACATGCACAAGTATGAACATGCAAGCACACAATGGCATTGATTGTTTGGGCGTGACAGGAATATGATGGCTACTAAACAGTGTTGCATATTTGCAGTCAGGGATCAGAGCAGTGTGCTTGTCGAAGCTCTATAAAAGGTCACAGCATGAATGTTTGTAGAACAGATGCATAAATTCTGCCTTAAAGGTGTAAATCACAGAAAACATATGACTGGTAAGGTGAGCTTGTGTAACTGCTAGGGAATTCGGGAAGAAACATTTTCGTATTTGGAAATGCTATGAGATATAGACTCAATTATTGGACCAAAAGGTCTAGCCCTGTCAGCTACACTTGGCTGCATCTAAAAAATGTTTGAATTTTGACATTTAAAGACATTTTCATATGTTCTTTTTCAAAGCTGTGGTGCAAAGGTAGAAAAATAATGTTTTTGAAGTGTCTACATATTATTGTTAAATATTCTCTTCCTTTCACTATGCTACCAGGTATAATTTCTTTCTTTCTTTCTTTCTTTCTTTCTTTCTTTTTTTTTTTTTGAACACTTTATTTACATTTCAAATGTTTCCTTTCCAAATCTCCCATTTGGAACCTCCCTATTCCCTCCTTCCTCCCCCTACTGCTATGGGCGTATTCCCCCACCCACCTACCCATCCACTCTCATCTTCCCTCCTTAGCATTCTCCTATACTGGGGGAATCTAACTCCCTCAGGCCCAAGGGCCTCTGCTTCCCCTGATGTCTAACAGGACCCTCTTCTGCTGCATAGGTGGCCAGTATCATGGGGCCCTCCATGTGTATTCTTTGGTTGGTGATTCAGTCTCCGGGAGTATCGAGGGGTCAGGCCAGTTGCCACAGTTGCTCCCTTCCTGGGGTTGCAAACTCCCTCAGCTCCTTCAGTCCCTCCTCCAAGTCCTCTATCTGAGACCTCACACTCAGTCCTATGGTTGCTGTGAAGAGACTCTTGGATATTCTGAACTTTTGGGCTAATAACCACCTATCAGTGAGTACATACCATGTTTGTTCTTTTGTGACTGCGTTACCTCGCTCAGGATGATATTTTCAAGTTCCATCCATTTGCCTAAGAATTTCATGAAGTCATTGTTTTTAATAGCTGAGTAGTATTCCATTGTGTAAATGTATCACATTTTCTGTATCCATTCCTCTGTTGAGGGCCATCTGGGTTGTTTCCCGTTTCTGGCTATTATAAATATGGCTGCTATGAATATAGTGGAACATGTGTCTTTATTACATGTTGGAGCATATTCTGGGTATATGCCCAGGAGTGGAATAGCTGGGTCCTCAGGTAGTATTATGTTCATTTTTCTGAGGGTCTGCCAAACTGATTTCCAGAGAGGTTGTATCAGCTTGCATTCCCACCAGCAACGGAGGAGTGTTCCTCTTTCTCCACATCCTTGCCAATGTCTGCTGTCACAAGAGTTTTTGATCTTAGCCATTCTGACTGGTATGAGGTGGAATCTCAGGGTTGTTTTGATTTGCATTTCCCTGATGACTAAGGATGTTGTACATTTCTTTAGGTGCTTCTTGGCCATTCGAGTTTCCTCAGTTGAGAATTCTCTGTTTACCTCTGTTCCCCATTTTCTGATAAGGTTATTTGCGTCTCTGAAGTCTTGCTTCTTGAGTCAGGTATAATTTCTAACTCTTCTTTCAGTAAAAAGAAAAAATCCATAATGAAAATGAAGAGATGGAACCTTTAGAAGATTAAATTATTTTGTGCATAGGACACAATAAATGGTCATTTCTGACAACTAAAAAAAGGCTCATCATGCAATCATATTCCCTTTTCTTGGACTGAAATACTACCCTTTTGGACCTCAGACACTCCTGTCTATACTAACTCCTATTCACGATGCTTTCTTGGTAATGGATTCCATGAAATAGTCCATACAACTTGAAAGCTGAGAGAATTATGCATTTTATTTCATTCATATATAAAATTCAAGCCCCAACTGTTATGTTATTTCATGACTTCTTGTTCAGCTCTATTTTCTCCTTTTTTATTAAACATATAGTAACTTTATGCTTGCATTTTCACCTTCCAAAAGAAAAATAAAATGAAGAAATAATCCTCATTAATGATGGTTCTACCATATAAAACTTCAAACAACTCTAACCTATGACTTACAAATAGTCTTGGTTTTAATTTTCAGGTAACATGCAATGTATTGTTATCAAAATTAGTATCAAAATGCATTTTCCTTTTCTAAGCATTTTCTAGAAAGTGACTGCATTGCTAAAATTATTGTTGTAGATGGATTACTTCCACCAAAGTTTTGCTTTGTCTCAATCATGATAAATTATTTGATGCAAGCATCATTATATATATATATATATATATATATATATATATATATATGCTTCATATATGAAATATATGAAGCAGGAAAGATAAGGCATTGAGATGTTGCCTAGGTTCATAGGAGGAAGCAGTTAATATAGTCCACGTTGAAAGTGGACCATGGTGAAACATTCTCTGTATTGGTCCCCAAGTTCTCATTGTGGGTAAATATAACCACCTATATGCTTTAAATCTTACTTTAAAGAAAAAGACTAAAAATACAAAAAAAAAAGAAGAAGAAAAGAAAGAAAAAAGAAAAAATACAAGCCCTAGCTCAATTCAGAAGGCTTGCCACAAACTGAGCTTTGTGTAGGGCTACAAATAAATTGTTGATGAAGTAGTAAGTGTACTGAGTTAAAAAACAAAATGATGAAGAAAATCAAATATTCTCAAATATCAATGATTTGATATAATCAAATCATTGAAAGCAAGAGAGTTAAGAAAACAAATTATTCTAATTATTGATTTGAAAAGATATCCCACCAGGTGGCTAGATAAAAGCAGACACGTCATCCCCTAATAAGAAATACTGTGAGTGATCCCCAAGGCTCGTGTATGAAAATTAATAAAGGTAGAGAAGTTGGGAAAGGAAGATTTGTAATATAGATTGAACTACAAAGATGAATGGGGAAGTCACAGCCACAACTTTCTAGTACAGGATAACAGATATCATCGAAGCTGCAACAAGTAATTCAGAAGATCAAGGAGAGATACTGGTTGAAGGTGTCAGGGACAGCCAGACTTATGGAACAGGAAACAGACTTGTAGGAGGACTCTAAGAAGTGGTGTTGGCACTGAGAAGTCAATGCTTAGTGATGTAATTCCAGGGGATAGGTTGGCTCTTTTATTTCGCAGTGGAGCTCATGAATTAAGGTCAAAGTCAGTACTTAATATTACATCTCATGACACATTAAAGTCAATACTAGATCTACTGTGTTTGTCGATGAATGAAGCTTACATGACTGAATATCATTTTATAACATAGATTACAATATACGCTAAGCCAACCTTTGATAAATGCAGTTGTTTTAAAATGACATCTTGCTTACAACATATATGATCTTTTAGGAACCTTTATTAATATGCAGAACATGATTAATGCCTTCCTGATTCTCTGTGGTTTATTCTATAGCTCATAGATCAATACTTTTGTTTCATTCCTCCTTCTTGATAAAAACAGATTACCAGAAAAGGTGTGTGGGCATGCTGAAGAGTCTGTGGAAACTATAAACAATGATAACAAAGGATGGAGAATACCTTATGATCTTTGTTATTGAACCCCTACGAGACAAAGCACTGAACAAATTTCTTAAAAGGTTCCATATGGGAAAGGGTTGTCAAAAACACAGCATGCTGATGAAGGAAATAATTAGATAATGCAGCAAACAGCTTTCTGATGTTTTTGGTAATTATCAAAGCTTGTTCTACCTCCACTCCTTCTGATTATACATTTCCTTGTTGGAAACATGCCTGGCACAGTGGAACGAAGCCCCATGTGTCTCTCCCGGGTTGCTGCAGCTCTGGGTGGGACAGGACACTTGGGAAATGGCCGTGCATCTTCCCACACAGTCCGGTGGGCAAGTTGGGGGCTGTGCTAAGCCTCTGTGGGCCCTGCCCATGGGTGGGGGATGGGGCCATTCCTGAGAATGTGAAACAGCTGTCTCCATGCGTTCTCTATCCCAGTGTACCAAGTCTCGGCAGGGTGCCTCAGACAGGTTAGCCAGAGCGCAGCTGGGTTTCCCACCAGGACCTGGTCTCGACCGCTTAGGTGCCAAACTAACTGCTTATGCTTGGGTGAATGGATACCGTCTAGGACTGCTGGGATTCCCATGGTGAGAGATTAGCCGCGGCTCATTAATCGAGGGCAGGATCCCTCACTTCCCACAGAGGGTCCAGATGAAGGGACAGTCCATAATATTCTAAGACATTTATTTTCATCATGTGAAGAGTGGCATAGATGAAACTGTACCACAACAGTCTCTCAGAGAGGTGGGGCAGATATAGTAACTGGGAAGGAGCGTGGCTAAGCCTCTAGGTATCTCACTAACATAGGGATGGCTTGGGGCTGAGTGGCCATTCCTGTACCCAGGGCGTGATATGTGACTGTGGCTGGAGCCAAAAGCCTCCGGGAGCCTTGGCATAATGTTTCTGGTCCCTTTCGAATTACTTTGCGGGGTCTCCCAGAGTTTGCATGTGCTCAGTGTGCCAGACTGCCTGCCAGATCACTGCCCCACACCTCCTTACCCTGACCAATCACTACCCATCTGCACTGAGGCAACATCTTTTCTGGTCCAGTCTATTTGGTGTTCTCTATGGATCTTGTACTTGGACAGTCATCTTCTTCTTTAGGTTATGAAATTTTTCTCCTATGATTTTGTTGAAAGTCTCCTTCCTCTATTTTTATTATTCTTGGATTTACTCTTTTCACAGTGTTCCAGATTTCCTAGATATTTTGTGCCAGGAGATCTTTAAGGTTTAATATCTGTCTTGGTTAGGGTATTACTGTGGTGAACAGACACTATGACCAAGGCAAGTCTTATAAAGGATAACATATATGTGCGGCTGGTGAACAGGTTCAGAAGTTCAGTCCATTATCATCAAGGTGGTAGCATGGCAGCATCCAGGCAGGCATGGTACTGGCAGAGCTGAAAGTTATACATCTTCATCTGAAGGCTGATAGTAGAACTGACTTTCAGGCAGCTAGGGAGAGGGTCTTAAGCCCACACCCACAGTAACACACCTGCACCAACAAGACCACACCTCCTAATAGTGCCACTTCCTGGGCCACGCATATACAAACCATTATAACATCATTTTTATCCAAGGTATCCATTTGTTTTATTTTGTCCTCCATACCTTGTATTGGAGATTTCCCCTCCCGTATCTTGTACTCTATTAGTCAGCCTTACCTCTGAGTTTCCTGTTCAAGTTTCTAATTATTTTTGTCATTTCTAGATTTTCCTCATTTTGGGTTTATTTTATTGGTTCTATTTCTATTTCAGGTCTTGAACTGTTTTCTTCATTTTCTTTGATGTTTCATTGTATTAACATAGATTTGACTGTTTCTTTGTGTTCGCATAGATTTCTTTAGGGGATTAAGCCAATTCCTCCTTAATGACCTCTCTTAAATAATATATGCAGTTTACCCATGTTGCAATTTTCATGGCCTACTGTTGTACAGATACTTGCTGAGATTTTGTGGAGATATATTTTCCTGGCTGTTATTGTATTTTTATGCTGGCATTGATGCATGTGATTTGGGAAGAGTGTAACTTGAAGTGTTGAAAACTTGTTTTAACTTGTTGGATAGGTGTTTTGTTTCTTGATCTCTGTTGTAGGTTTTAAGGAGAGTGTGTTCACTGTGGGTGGCCTGGTAGGAAACTCTTGTGATATCCAGTTTGGTGTCACTTACATGTCCAGGTAAAATGTTTTTGTAGGTATCAAGAGCTGACACTCAAGAATGAGAATGTGCTAGGAGATAGGTACCTGAGGTTGTCCGCTGGAAAGTATAATGCAGTCATTCTTTTAGAATCTGTTTACTCCACTGGGAATTTGGGGAAGAAAGTGTCTATTTTCAAGAGCAGGTCATCTGCTACAGAGCTTGGATTGAGACTAAGCAACTGGAATTGGAGAAGTGGAGACAAAGGTGAAAATCTGCCTTTAACTCACCTGTTTCCCTGGAGAAGACATGTGTGATCCACTGGAGATGGGACAGAGAGGAAGGTGAGGATTCAGCAGTTGGTCTGCTACAGAGTAGGGGATGAGCCTGGGAAATTGGGTTTGGAGAAGCAGAGGCTGAAGTAAAGATTTAAGTTAGCTTACATTCTTCTCTGGCTTGTGTGGAATGCAGGTTCCCTTAGTTGTAACATTTCTTTACATGTTTTGAAAGGTCATAATTTTAATTTCCTATATCATTTCTTATTATTTGTATTATTTTAAATATTGATGATATTCTTCCGTATTAAAACCCTGTAGTAGAACTTCCACTAAGCTGACTGAAATTTGGAAGGGTGGACAGGATTCACAGAGCATTGTCTTCCAAGAGCTGGTTTAGGCTCCTGAGTTTAAGGACTAATTCCCTTCTCTACAGCTTATGTCTATATAAACTGATTGAGCTTATGGTAGGGAAAGAAATAAAATGGAGAGAGAAAATGCACTGAAACTGTTTCTACACAGACAGCAAGCTGCTAGCTTCATCCTTATCACTACACTTATCTTTTGAATTTAATAATGTGAAAAAATAAAATAAGACATCTAATGAAAATTGTTAAAGACTATAAAAAAGATTTCAGATAGAATGATGCATGGAATTATTTTAAAAAGAACAACTCAAATCTAAGTAATATAAAGAACACCAATATAAGACTTCTGAGCACCCTGCTTTCTTTTCACATTTCTCTGATAAGAAACACATTGTCACCACTGACAGAAGCAAGTAAAATGAGAAAGTATTGATGTGGTTCATGTTTTCATGTTACAGCCCACCATAGTGGGAGAGTAACAGTAGTATGAACATGTAGCACCTTGTAAAATCAAATCTCAATACTGTGGCAAAATTCATAAAAATTAATGTAAGAAATAGAAAGTATACAAGTTTATAAAGACATCACTCATGTGTTTGAATAACTAACATTGTTAAATGTTAAAATGTTTGTATTTCTGAGTGTTTGTGTGTGTGTGTGTGTGTGTGTGTGTGTTTTCCAAGTTATATACAATGAAGAGGTTCAAAAACATTAACTGTCTTATAACCAGTCCTCCCCCCCCCCCCGATTGTGGTTAGATATTATGGCCTTGGAAGGTATCACACAGATAATGTGATCCCTCATGTAGGTTAGTAGTCAAGCAATGGAGGGTCACAATTGCACCCAGGTATAGCCTTTAAATAATAAGTATCTTCTACTGACACACCTCCTTGACCTGGCCCCATTTTCTGAGAGACACCATTAAGAATTAAAAACTCAAATCACCCTGAAGAAGACATGTCTTGTTTACACTGTAACCCACAGCTTCCCGAGGCTGAAGAAATGGTTCTGGGATCTAGTGCTAACATCACATGGAGAAGAATGAGGTTAGACCCCTATATCTGAACATATAGAAAGTAACCTCAGGATGGACAAATCCCTAGAGGATCTCAAATGATAAAAACTGCATAGTAAGGCAGGAAAAAAAGCAGTGCTTTCTCTACAAGATTTCAAATATGCAGGAGAGGTAAGCAAAGGAAATAATCTATAACATACAGAGATGACCAGCAGATAAGAATTGCTACCCAAAATATGCTGGGAACAAAAATATTCAATAGTAAAATATAACATAGCATAAAACTTATTTAAAAATAGGCAATTAGCCTAAAGAGTTGGTTTCCTAGTTTTCCAATAATTAGACCAAATATGTGATCCTGTGATCTTTCCTATCTCAATCATTTTCTCTGCCAATTTTCTTTTTCATAATCAGAAATAGCTATTTAATATATTTTCCTATTTATCTAGCAAAATCTTTTACAAGGCCACACATGTGAAAACATCTGTGCTAGATTTTCACATGATGTTTGTAATATACAAAGTAATATGGTTATTGCTTCTGGCTGGTGAAGGGGCCTGGTGCCAGGGAACAGGCAAAGTGCCTACTTTCCCTTCAGATTTCCAGGGCTTCAAGTCCTATCTTACCCAGGGACCAAGCTACCTTTCACGGTCCTACAAAATACTACCTCCCAAAACTCTACAGTATTTGTTTTGTTTTTGAAATAGAGTCTCTTGCAACACAGGTTGGCTTCAACTTTCCATATAACACATGGTGACTGTGGTGGTCCTGATGCCCTTATGTGTTCTCTATCTCCAGTATAACTAGGCAAAGCGATTGGACAGGGGAACTTCGTTTCTGATGAGCAAAACTGACTTGGCTATAAAACTTGGTCTATATATGCCTGTTTTTTACTTTCTTTCTCTCTGAGTCTATCTCACTGTCACACTCTCTTCATTTGCCTGCATGCCTCACTCTTACTTTCCATGTCTTTCTGTCTCTCTCTCTCTCTCTCTCTCTCTCTCTCTCTCTCTCTCTCTATTTTTCCCTTTGCAAAATTTCTTTCCTTTTTGGTCTGTTTACTTTAAGAGATGGCAGGAAGCAAGAAGAGGATGGGGAAGTGAAGAACAAAGAAGAAAGAAGCAATGGATAGAAGAGGCCTGCTTTGAACAAATGATTCCCTATTAACCAGTGAGGTTATGAGAACGGAATACTAAAAATATTTACTGGGAGATGGTGCTGTGCTGTTCTGAGTCCCTGGCTGTTGGGTAGGTCCCAATATACGTCTAAGTTTGACATAAGCTCTACTGATCTGGCCATGGTGGTGTGTCCAGTTCTAGCTCTTAGGAGGTAGAGGCAGGATGCAGAGGAGTCTGGAATTTAAGATAATTTGGGACTATGTCACAGTTTGAAGATAGCCTGGGAAATAAGAAAGTCTGCCTCAAAAGCAAAAACAGAGAAAGAACTAAACATTTTACTAATTATCTGATGCTTTATACATTAATAGCAGTGCTTTCATAATTAAGTACTGGATTAATTATTAATTAGAAGCTAATTACTTTATTTATATTAAAATAATTAGAACACAGCTAGCATAAAGAGGTCCTTTGTTCACTATATGACAGGCAAAGCCTAGCATTAAACTCAATTAAAACGCAAGAGAAAAAAGCTGTGATCTCATTTTGTGAAGTGTTCCTTGAAAGCTCTCTTCAAAATCTCATGAGTCTTTTTATTTTATATAAATAATGAAATGACTAATACAAGAGATCAACATAAAACCAGATACACTGAATTCTTTAATATGAATAGAAATTTGTAACAGATTGCCAAGGCAAAGTCAGTTCTCAGATGTGTTGCCAGAATAATTCAGCATGCTGATGTGGGCATTTCAATCTTGTTGCTTATTGTTATAAACAGACTTGTCAAAACAGATTTAATTATTCTCCAGTAAAATTTGGATCTAAACCTTGTTTTGCATGAAGAATGTGTTATGACTGAATTCTTTTGTTTTTGATTACACATAAAAATAAATGCTTGTTTCTGGGAAGGATTTCACAAATATCTTAAGTGTTCACTTTTAGTGCTTATGTTTTCAATTTAAATTCTAATCTAATAGTTTCTATAGCACAAACCATTTTCAATGCAATGAAAAATGTTTGGAGGCCTAAATATATGGACTTTAACAGGAAATGTGCTATTTTCCTTGATAAGCATCTAAATGATAATATTCTTGACAATAAAATTATTCATTACGTTTTTAATCAGAGTTGTTATGAATGCCATTCTGAAGGGTGGTGATGAGGTTAAAAGTTTCCTTTTGTTCAGTTTTCCAAAACTAAAAAAAACATGTCTCTGTCTCCTCAACAGATAGTTATTACTTCAATTTCCAATAGCTCCTCAACTAGGGTGAACTCTCATACCCACTCCCTTAACTACTCTTGGAATTTTTCTGACTTGAGTTTGTTTACGTTTTATGCATGATTTCTTTGGAATCATACATTCACTCTGGGGCTTATAATCTTTCTGTTGTAGAAAAACAAACAAACAAACAAAAAACAAAACAAGTACAAAGGCACACAATTAGGTGGATATGAAATGGGTGTTGAGTCTAATGGGGGAGACAATGAATACAATCAAAATATAATATATGAAATTCTCAAAGATTTCATAAAAATAGATTTTAGAGTTACTAAGTGGACCATGTCATGAATTTAAGGATTGGAAGCAATCTCAGTTTTGGAACAGATATAATCACTACTTGCGCAATACCACTCTTGTGATAGCCAGACTCAATGTGAACTGATAGGATAGAGTAAACGATGGCTTGCTTCTAGTCTCTTACTAGATGTTCACAGCATGTGAAGATAGTTTGATAAACACAATGCAAGTTAGAAATTCTAGGATTAAACTTCTGTTCAGTGTTTCAGTTTCCCAGCTTTATACCTTGGGTAGCTCAGAGGACATGGTGTTAAAACTTTGGTCTCAAGATGATGATTTTGAAAAATGACAGAACCTTTAGCAGGTGGGACCAACTGGGAGGTTTTAGATTATCAGTGGCTTCCTCCCAGAGAGGATGATGGAACCCAGTCATTGACAATTTCTCTTCCTCTACCTGCTTCTTCATTTCCTTCTATTCCCTTTCTTTTTACCTCATCCTACTCCTCATGTTCCTCCACACCTTACTCTTGTTTGTCTTTCTCCTTTCCCTTTCCCTTTCCCTTGTTTGTTCTTCCTTTCCTTTCTCCCCCTCATCCTTCTCATCTTTTACTCCCTGAGCATAAAATAAGCAGTTTTCTTTGCATATGCTTCCACCACAGTGTGTGACCTCACTATAAAAAGCAACAGGGTCCACCAACAATGGACTGTATTTTCTCAGAGTTTAATGACTAAGACTCCAGCGTGATAAGCTACAGCTCTGACACTGAACTCTAACTCCAGAATTGTATTTTTATTTATTTTGAGTCAGTGTTTTAATATAAGCAAAACCAAGCTGTCAGGATATTCCACATCCAAACAGTACAAATTTCTCTCTTTCTTTCTTTCTCTCTCTCTCTCCAAAATTATACAAGTATGAAAGTAGATGTACCATGACATTATACAGAGAATGTCAACTCCAAATAGGAAGTATATTTTAAAATATTTACAGGTGAAGACAACTTTCTTTGAAAACATAGTATTTGTTTGAGTTTTACCAGCAACAGAGATAGTTTATTCTCTGAAAACTTATTTCTTCTTGTTCATCACTTTCTTTGCTAGATTGAACACAGAATGAATTTTGTCTGTTTTAAAAATTAAAACTTATATTCAGGTAGCAAAGTCAGAGCACATTAGAGAAATGACAGAATAGTCTGTTTAGTGTCTGAAGTCAAGGCCAGAGCTCCTGGAAGAGATGGGTCTCCAGGTGCCCATCACATCAGCATAATCTGAATCTTGGTCATTAACTATTTTCAGACAGTAGGAAAGATTATAATTACTTTGTCAGAGCTGTCCATGGAACCATACACTTCAGAATTAATGGTATAATAAGTGTATAGTCTCTAATATTGGAATCACTTGGAGTGAAAACACAATGGTTAAATAATTGCAATATCTTTTAGTATTCTTCACTCCTATGTGTTTTACTAAACAAACTCTAGCCTGGAACTCATTACAGAGCTTCAAGGCAAGGGTATGTGAGAATGTCAGCGGGGTCGAAGAGTGGCAGCTAGTGCTCAAATGGGAGCTTCCACATGGTTTCTATCTGCAATCAACAATGAGATTTGTAAAATTATAGACTCTCCATGTTCCATGTCATACAGAGGTAAAGAGAATAGGACACAGAAAATGTTGTTATAGTTTTTTCAGACGTGCACTGTAAGCTTGGCATTGGAGTTGTTGCAATTCACGGGATTACTGATTAATGCTGCGAGTGTTAAAAATGTTACCACTAGCTATAAAAATAAGTAGCATTTCACTGATCATATAAAATATTTTCCTCTATAGATGGAAGTAGAAAAATAAAAAAACAAAATGCAAATAATTGAGGAGGAAAATACAGAACCTAAAACAAATAAACAAATGAACAAACAAATACTTTTAAAGATTGAAGAGGGCTGTGGAGACAGCTTATTTGTTGAAAGTATTAACTGTTCTATTAGAGGACTAGAGTGTAGTTCCCAGAACTCAAAAGGTAATTTATAATCTTGTGTAATTCCGTATCCAAAGGATTTAATAGGCAATTACAATTTAAATTCTGAAATATTTTGAAATACAGTGACTTCAACGAATGGAAGAGTCATCAAGAGTTGGTTTCTTAGAAAAAGTCTTCTTTTCAAAGATTTATATAGTTCTTTATCAGTGTGAGTGTGTCTGTGTGAACATAGAGCAAGTTAATGCATCGCACACAGAAAGTAGGAGAGGGTGTTTAGCCTTCTGGAGTTGGTGTTACTAGTAGGTATGAATTGCCCTAATACAGGTCCAGGGAAGAAAACTTTGGTCCTTTGGAGAAATATCAACCTGAGCCATCTCTCCAGTACCTGTAACAACTCATACATCAATTTTTATTAGACACTAGCTTGTACTTATTGTTTAAAATATTGTGCTTAAGATTGGTATCTTCTACAATGCATATTTTTTTTTAATTTTTCCATTTTTAATCACTTTACATCCCAATACCAGCCCCCTCCCTCCTCTCTTTCCAGTCCCACCCTTACAAATTCCTCCACCATTGTTTCTACTTCTTCTCAGAAAAGGTGTGTTTTTCTTGGGTATCCTCACACACAGGAGCCCAGGAGCATCTAATCCCAGCAGGTCTAGAGATATCCTCTTTCACTGAGGCCCCACCATGCAGTCTAGGCAGGGGGTGAAGGGAGGGCCACAATGACAGAGAACAGAGACAGAGACAGCCCCCATTCCATTTGTTAGGTGGAACTACAGGAACACCAAGTCGCACACTTGGTACAAATGTGTAGGGGTTCTAGGTCCAATTCCTCCATGCTCTATGGCTGGTGCCCCATCTAAAAGCTCCAGGGGAAAAAAGTAACAATCATACCTGAGAGGAAAAAAAAAAAAGACAGAAAATAATCAAAATCAGGGCTGATATCAATCAGTTAGAAACATGTTGGAAGCAAGTGTAGAGAACCACAGCCAGACAAAAGGACAGAGAGTTCTAATGGAGGCATCCCGTTGGGGTCTCCCTAGGAGATCTGGGAGCCTGATATTCCCCCTGCTGAAAAAGGAAAAGATTGTAGGTGTCAGAAGGGATTGAGGACAGAAAAGAGCATGCCCACTTAATCAACTAAGCAGGGCTCACAGAGACTAAGTTTGCAAGCTCTGGCCTGCATGGGTCTGCACCAGATCCTCTGTGTATATTTTAAATCTGTTAGCTTGGTGATTTTATGTGACTCCTAACAGTGGGAGACAGTGAATCTCTGACTTTTTTGCCTGCTTTGGGGACTCTCTTCCTCCAGTTGGATTTTCTTTTGAAACCTCAGTGTGAGGGCTTTCATTTTGCCTTAATTATGTCTTGGTTTGTACTCTTTGACTGGAAACACTTGAAGGCCTATTCTTTTCTGAAAACGAAATGGACAGGGATTGCCTATGTGTGAGAGAGAGATGGGGATAGCTGAGAGGAGTAGAACAAAGATAAACTGTGATCTTGATGTATTATATGAGAGAATCATCAATTTTTAATAGAGAAGAGGCTGTATTAATAAATTAAAGTAATAAAAGTAAAGAACCATGTTCTTGAGACTAACCACAGCAGGAACATAAAAATGCTTCCAAAATATCTAAAAAAAAAGGTTTGTTTGAAACCTTGAAAGCTCTCTCACAACCCAGGGATACATTAAATTCCCAGCAGTACTGAGTTCAACAATAGGAGTAAAAGTATATGTAGGCAACATGGAGGCTTCAGATAGAAGAATTCAGTCTGTGTCACTTTGAAAGTGACTCTTAAGAGCTGGAGGAGCCCAAATACATCTTTCAGGATTCTTCCAAAACCTTAATAGAAGAGAGAAAAACCAAGGAGCTTTCTAGAAAACAAGTGAGAATGGCAAAACAAAAACAGAACAATCATCAAAAAAAGGAAAATAACAAAATTTAAATCTGTATTTAATATAGTACACGTTGATAAATTGGAGTGGTCAAAACAGAGGCAACAGGCAGACAGACCAGAGAGAAGGGACATGTCCCTTTGGGTTAAGGCGACCTTCCAATATGAATTTGTTATAGTCTTTGAGTCAAATATTTTCACCAACGAATAGACACATTACTCCCAGAGAGAAGGCTGTTCCATCTCTAAAATAGTGTGTATAATAAATAATAATTCTTCAGTTCTAACACCACCCACTGTCATCACTGTACCTCATGCTGACACTGTTCAATAGGCCATATCTCAGACCAGCCAGCGAACTCCATGTGCATCAACATACTTCTCACATTGCTTTTCTGAGATACATGTTTTTATTTGCATGTTATTGGGTAGAAACTGGGAACTCACATATAAATGTTTACATGGATAGCCTTGAGTTTGCTCAAAATGCAGGATGAATACACTTGACAGAGTTTTAGTAACTTATCTTCATTGCATCCTTGCAGTAGCCACAAAATCAGATGGAAATTAATATAGTAGATCCTTTATTCTTTTATTTGAGAACCAGAGACACGTCGCAGGCACACTGCCTTATCACTCATCCATAAAATTGAATTCCATTAATAACAAATATATCATGAACTTATAAACAAGTCATCACGAATGGCTGAATATCATATCTGCGAGAATTCATATGAAAATACAATCTGGAAGACAGATTTTATAATGATTAGTGGGTGTGATCATGTGAGACTAGGAGAGGAACAAAATTAATCAAGTCTGAAGCCTTCTTATAGATGAAAATGGGTACTCCGAACAGCTTGTTGACAGAGCAACAGTAGAGAAAACTTCAATGGACAGGTTTAATAAAATTTAGCTAGTGTGATAACCAATGTGGAAGGCATAAAGAAGCCAGGTGGATTCCTGATATTTGCTTCAGGAGCACACATGCCCACAAACGGTTTGCTTCTCTATTGTTTGTTTGTGTGCTGTTGTCCTTGTCCTCGTTCTTGTTTTTGATGCTGATAAACTACACTCCCAGACAAGCTTGCTTGGCCACCTTTCATGGTCCTCACTTGGCCTTGTAACATCGCCTTGACAGAGATGATGGTCCTGCTGATTACACTTCTGAGATTGTCAGGCAAGGAGAAGGTCTGAGAGTCTCCTGTTAGGACAGGTCCAGCAATGGTTGTCGCATGCATTGGATCAACAATATTGACATGTCAAAGGAGTGGGCATGGCCAGGTTCTGCTTCAGTTAAACTTATCAGATGCTCTGGAATAATGAGTCTGTAGTCTCTTCTCATTTTCTCCTCAGAGATCTCCAACTATTTTGTCCTTATATGGAGCTACACAGTATACTGGAAAGTGTGGTACACATTTGATTTAAAGAGTTTTGTAAATTACTTACACATTGGCTCTTTCAAAATTGTGTGTGTATGTGTGTATGTGTGTATGTGTGTGTGTGTGTGTGTGTGTGTGTGTGTATAATTGTTCCACCAGAAAATTCACATTTTCAATTTTGTTTCTTCCTCCAGCCAGTCCTAAAGATGTGAATTACCACTAGAATATTTTTAGTTGAATTTACTCTATGATTATAGTCTTATTTTCAACAGTTCTCTTAAACACAATTACACATTCTGTGTGCATTTATTCCCATATCAGGCTGGGTAGATCTGCCTGCATTTAATTTTCAGACTAGACTCTAACATTATTCAGCTGATTGGTTTTTATTTTGTTTTGTCAGATGCTTAAATGGTTTGCTACAATTATTTTTATAGAACTATTTCTCCATAGAAGTTTATATCACAAAAGCACATACCAGCAAAGGCACTGGACAGGCATATTTTATAAGTGTGATTTCTTAATAAAAGATGACACATGAGTGAGTTGTATCTCCCTACATTTGGAGTAACAGTCTCTGTCCACAAAGGCTACATGTTAGAAGTTTTCAGTCATTTTTATTAAAATTTTCAAATTTACTATAGTTGTAACATTTACAAATGTAACTTTAACATTAGGATCAGAAATACACTGTAGATTGAATTATCATTCCCCCAAACTCAAGGGTTAATTCCAGAACAGTGCATATGACTCTTATTTGTAGACATGTCTCTAAGAAAGAACTTACAAATACATATTGTTAAATAATGATTCTATAATGCATTAGGAATGCATTTTTTCATAGTATAAATAAGAGATACCAAGAATATTTGGAAGTCAGGAAGAGGCTGTTTGGGTAACATTCCCTGCTGAACAACCTGGATGACAGATGTCACAGGACAAATAATCAAAAAGGCAGAGGACAGTTCTCCCAATTTTGACAGTTTTCTATCACAACAGAAGAAGAAAATGGGAAATACTTTCTTCAAAGTTTATTAATTTTATTTATTTTATTTTACTTTATTTTATTTTTTGATATAAAATTTCTATCTGTAGCCTTGGCTATCCTGGAATTCACTCTGCAGACCAGGCTGGCCTGGAACACACAAAGACCTGTCTGCTTCTGTCTCCCAAGTGTTGGAATTAACGGCATCTACCACCACCACTGTGTTAATTTTAAGTCAAGCATGTTCCTCTGCAGTATATTCTTAAAATGTAAACAACTAATGGTTGATTTTGGAGGAATAGCCTAAATTAATGGAAAACAATAAGCAAATTATCATGACTATATTATAAAATAAAGAAAAATTAATAAATACAAATAATCCTTCACTCAGGAGTGGTGTGATATGCTTCTTAGGGTCCTACTGGCACCCTAAGGCTTGCCCCGCACTTCTCAGAGATTATCTCAAATTTCTTCTCATTGCTACTGATAAATGGGTACATTTCTGTTTGACTTCAGCTAATGTAATTTTTACTTTTACAGAGCTTACAGAACCCAGGAATGCAAATCTAGGAAGAACCAGCAAGACTGATTATGTTAAAACATTTGGAGGGGACAAAACCACGGAGGAAACAGCTCATGGTGGAGGACACTGGAACTGTCATGAGTAATTAATCAGAGAGATATCTGGGTCATCGAGAAGCACAGAGAGACCCACAGAGGCTTCCACAGTAGATGTCTGAGCTTGTGTTCGCTGTGGCTATGCCTGAGGCAAGGATTCAAAAACAAGCAGCTCCTTTAGGAATGGATGCAACTGGGAGAACAGATTATCTTTTCAGGCCACTTACTACTGTGAATGACAGAAGGCTGAATCCCCATGGGGACCTTGAGAAGTTAGTAATGCACACTCACTAATTGTGAGGGACCTCAAGTGTTTCTGAGCTGGCTTTTGTTGGACATTGAGATTTGAGGATATTAATTCTGAGTAGTTATGAGTCAGGTAGGCAGAGCCATCTATGAGAGTCATGTATAGGAAGACAATGAGGTTCTCTGGAACAGAACTGTAAATGACTTCAGAGAAACTTACATAGAGTTCACACAGCATAAAAACAAGGCAACTTTAGGATAAACTACAATGTGCTTGTATATGTAAAGTCAGCAGGAAGAGGGCTTATAGATATTGCAATGGACCTAAATTCACTCCCCAGTACCCAGCTGGGTAACTCTAGCTCCAGAGGAAACTGATGCCTCTTCTCCCCTTCAAATACCATGTGCACAAACCACACACATGTTTAAGAGTCAGTTATTGTTTGTATAAGAATGTGGTGTGAGTATAATAATTTCTTCCTTCTTCTTTTTCTGTTTTAAAATGTTACAAGAAGAAAAAAAAATAAAAAATAAAAAAAAGGGAGAATTTTATTCTAAAAATAGTTTTATCTTTTTTTTTTTTCTTCAGGAAAAACTCACTTTTAAAAGGATTTCAATGATTAATGGCAAAATGATTTAATGACCTGACACTTTTAAATTGTCAGTTGATGAGAAAGTTTTCTTTTGGAATCTATAGAATATTTTACAGAAATCTCTTCCAGCACTCACTTCTCATGAGCCATCAATGGTGGAGCAGAGCCAAGAGGTTTCTCCCCTAAGCTCTGCTCAGTATTAAACATTCTGATACTCGTAGATACATAGCAGATCAGACCTGTGTATGGCTAGGAGAGGATCTAATTTTAAAACTACACTAATTGTTAATCATTTAAGATTTAAAGATTTTTGATTTATTGTATTTATAAGTTATCATGAATCTAAAAATGGAAAATCAATCAGCAATGAGAGAAAATGTCATGTGTATTATTTAAAATGCTATGAAAGCCAATATCAACTATTTCATAGTTTGACCTTACATAGATTTTTTTTTCTGTGAATCCAATATCATGACAGAAATGATTCAATGACAAAGTTTCTTAAAGTTAGATTCATGTGTTTTCCTGAGATATAGTTTAGGTTTTGTTTGTTTGTAAAAAATGGATAGCCTTTCATTCATAGAAAAATATATTTAAAACTAATTCCTGTATGTATCTCTGTTTATTACCAAAACATACTATTACACTGCTCCAGTGTAGATAACATCCAACTATGCCCTGTACTGAATAATAAAAACAAATAAAACGCAGCTGTAGTAGGCTGCACGATGCCACTTACCTTAATGGTTAAGCAGATCTCTGAGTATGTCCCCATCATGTAATGGTCCATAGCTATTACCATCTCAAATAGCAGGAGAAGGTACGGCAGAAAATAAAGCAGAGAATGAAAACAGAGACTTTAGTCTTGAAGCACATACTTTGAATGTCTCAACTAAGGATCTGGTGAACTCACTGGATATGAGCAAACAGACAGTTATGCAGCTATGAAGTGTTCTCCTGGATAGATTAAATGCTTAACGAAAAGCTCTGAAGCAGGAATCTCAGTCCTGTATAACAGAGTCCCCCCAGACAGAGGGACAGAACTGCTTTGAGGGTCATAAACTAAATTTCAGTAGGCTTAGGAATCACAGCACCTTGGACACTTTAATAGTGATTCTGACATCTGTGAGAAAGGAATGGAGAGGCATTGGAGTGTTTCTTTCAAGGAGCAGTGTGCAGTCACACTTAAGGAAAATTACTTTGTACCTATGTGAGAAGCAATGTGGATGTATATTCACGTGAGTTGCAAGATAAAAAGCAATGATAGTTTTATTAAGAAGCATTAAACGGGAACCAGTGGACAGGTCAAAGGTAGTTGCAATACAAATAGATTTTAGGACATATGGTAGAATTCAATCAGAAGCAGTTTACGTCTGAGTAAAGGAGAAGCAGAAGAATGACCTCAAAGTGACCTGAGCAATGAGGAACAGAGCTTTAGCAATAACTGAGGAATCATGGGAGGGAAAGAATGTAAGTGACACCAATCACTCATAGTTGAATTTTGACAAACTTATTACCTGTCTGAAAATTACATCACTTGCATAAATGAGTGTGATAGACAGGGAAGGGAACTTGGAAGAAATACATGTCTATCTGCAGGGTGAATGAGATACTCAGCTTAACATCATGTAGCATTATTTGGAACCAGATATAGAGTATTGGCTAACATGAAACATAAACACACATTCATACAGCAGAGACTCTGAATAGAGATGTGTCTTTAGTGGAGAATATAACACTGAGATTCATGTTGACAGAATCAGGAACCAGAAGAGAGTCTTACAAAAGCTTTCAGTTAGCTTACCTTCTCAATTCTCTCTTTCCCCTCTTAGCTTATTGTTTGCCAGAACTTAAGGCTCTGAATACCTCCCACTGCATCACATGTCAGTGAATGTGATCTTCACTTTATGCCCTGACATGGCACCATTTAGTGTTTGATCTTACCTAGAAAATGGATCCGAATAGCTCCTAGTTCCACAAATCTGCACACTTCTGTCACATACATCTCTGTATCATTTTTGATCCATTAGCTGTGGGTAAAGCATGGTTCTAAAACCCTCAGAGCTTTGTGCACACAGAATGAAAAGCCACTTTCTTCGTGTGCTTTGCCTGTGGTGCTAACACTGGCTGCCTAGGTTACACACCTGGGAGCCACACTGGGCTTCCACATTCGTTGCACTGTGTCCTCACACCTACCCATGATTCCACTCAATTCTTGTTTCTATCCTCACTCACTTGGAAACACTATTTTCTGTGCACAAATTTTAATTCTGGAGCAGTTTTACTTTTACTCTTTGGCTACAACTCTAATGAAACTGTTTAGATAAAGGTCCAAACTCTGGTGATGTCTGAGTCAGGACGGAAAGTCAGGACAGCCCTAGGTGGAAAACAAAACAAAACAAACAAAACAAAACAAAACACAAATGAACAACACCAAAATAAACATAGGTCGTGAGTTGTTTTGCTTTAATTAGTAACAAACATTTCCCAAGCCTCTGTTTACTCTCTGTCTGACATATCAGAATAAATCCATGGCCACATTTGCTTGAACTAATCAGTGTCTCCATACATTTAACAAGATATAACTAAACAATACAACTGAGTCTGTGAATCAAACTCTCATCAGTGATGGAGAATCCTAGTCTCATATTAGTTTTAAAAATCTCTGCTTCCCATTAGTTATGTTGTGCAGTTTCTCTATACTTCAGTTTTGCCACAGTTGAAATGAAGACCTGACAGGATTACAGATGCTACAGTGTGCTTACAGAGAGGAGCCTAGCACGGCAGTTCTCAGGCCCAACAAGCAGCTGACTGAGACAGAAGCAGATATTTAAATTCGAACATTGGACGATAGTCAAGGATCCCTGTGGTTGAATTAGGGAAAGGCTGGAAGAAGCTGAAGAGGAGGGGGACCCCAAAGGAAGACCAGCACTCTCAGCTAACCCTGAGACAGTAAGCCACCAACCAGATAGCATACACAAGCTGGCCTGAGGGCCCTGACACATATACAGCAGAGGACTGTCTGGTCTGGCCTCAGTGAGTGAAGATGTACCTAAGTCTAAGAGAGACTTGAGGCCCCAGAGAGTGGAAAGGCCTGACAGAGGAGGAGGGCATCCTCTTGAAGAAAGGGGGGAGGAGGAATAGAATGAGGAACTGAGGGAGGGCTGGCTGACAGGAGGGGCAGTAAGGACTGAACTGTCAAGGATCCTATTGAGAGGCTAGTGTCCTATTATTGCCTTCTGAGCTTTGGAGATGATTACAGACCAGGATTAAGGAGCTGGAAACAAGGAGACAAAAAGACCTTCGATGAATGTGTGGCTGAGAGTGGCACAGACTGTGCTCCAGAGAAGCTCTGGTGTCAGATTTTGTTCTTCTGTGGCCACAGCTCAGAATGGTGGAATGTTGTATGCAGATGGGCTATGTATAAAGCTTAGTATGACCTAATTAATGAGTACTTCCTGGTGGGAATTACTGAAGAGCTTGAGGATTTCATCATGTTACTTGAGATAGCTTTGCCCCAATTTTTCGGGGGTGCCACCGACCTCTAAAACTCACCTCAGGAAAACCACCCTGAAGAAACTGCCCACCAAGCCGACCATCACGAAGCTGCAGCAGTCTGACATTTGGGAAATGGAGAATGAGTTGGATGAGTTTCCTCTGGAGCAGTTCCAGTTCATCTCACTGTCTGTGAGAAAGATGGAGACCTCTACATCCTGGCCCAGAACTTTTTCTATGAAAAGATTTACCCAAAATCGAACTGAGTGCAGGTGTGGCCCAGAGCCCTCTTGACTGGAACTTGACTCTGTCACCACCCTTCTCATATTCCTGCTGATTTTGTGCGAGCTGCTTGCTAAGCTGAACTAGGAGACAGACATGAATGTCAAGGAACGAGATGCTGGCTGGGCTATCAGAGTTCTATGGAGTTTTTCAGGTATTTTTAATTTTTGTTGTTTTGCTTTCATTTTCAAGATAGTTATAATCTCCTCCGGGTGAAAGGGGAGGGGGTTTACAGTGCCTGTAATACACACAAGAGAGTTTAGTCAGAAGGCTCAATACCAATTTAGAAGGGGTTCTGATTCTCTTGCTTTTAGTAAGCATTTCTTCACCTCCCCTTGAATGAAGATGAATCCATTTGCCACTTACCATTCTGGAGTTTGTGCTACCATCTCTACTGAATAGTACTAATTACTGTTTGGCAGCATCTGATTTATTTTTATGAATCATGTCACACAAAATTTATTAGAATATTTGATCATGTTTTCTCAGAAAATTTCTGCTACAGTTGAGTTTGCCCATATTTATGTAGGTTTTATTTGATTTTTGTTTTATTTGATGATCATTAGTGTTAAAGAAATCAACTTAAAACCATAACTAGTACAGTAAAAGGTGAAAAGTTAAAATAGTATTCCTGAATCCCATCACCCCAGTATCTAATACTGGTATGATATTTCTAAGAATGTGGACATTATCTTAGGATTTCTTAAGAATTTCTACATATCAATATCAGAAAAGTGAGTTTAATACTTGTTTCTTCATGGCTTATCTGTAACCTGAACACTGAAGTATCAGTGATTCCATTTGGAACTCCACCAGTGAGTGGTGATGTGGGTAGAATTTGCCTACTTCTGTACTTTCACCTGTAGACTATTTTTACTACAGTGCTTTATAATGTGTTTTAAAGCATTGTATTTACAAAGAAAAGAGGAAAATGCTGTAAATATCTCATATTTTATGTATTTAGATCAAAAAGTTACAAGTAAGTAGACAACAGTGGTTTTGCACCAATTTTATTACTTCGAGTAAAGTCCTTAGACTTCCTATTGTTGTAGTTCTGGTTTAATGCTACTGTAATGATGTCACTAAAATGAGCTAGTCTTTCAATTTTGATAGAGAAAATTGCTCACCCCTGAGGCAATAGTGACCATGGAAAGAGTATCAGAGTCTGAAGGTTTGATCTCTGGTTCCAGCTCTGTACCTTCCCGCTGTGTGATGTTAGGCAAGCCTCCTGACCTCTGTCTGCCTCAGATTCCTCATTTGAGATTGGGACACTAATACCTGCTATACCTACCTCACAAGGATGTGAGGACTAAGGAAGGCAGCATGGCAGACAGCACTTGGAAAGTGTGGTGTGAGGTTCAAATGTGAGGTGTTATCACAGAAGTATCTCTAGCCTACAATTTCATAGTCTCTGTTCTTTTATCAACAAAAGGGAAAATCCACTTGTAAGATTTATGAGAAAAAAAACTTTCTCTTCATATAAATTTGTGTTTCATAAATATCTTCTTAGTGCATTATCTTCCATGCTTCAGCAACTGTTGAAATGTGAACTGCCTGTCAACCCTAGCAATTCAGCATCATCATTAGCTGACAAGAAGCCAAAAAGCCTTCCACAAACTTCAAAGATGTTCTTGTTTGTATCTAACTTTGTCATCCAAAAATTGTGGCTATTTAACAAAATTTAAACAATTAAAAGTAATAATCACAGTAATTAAAAAAAAGAAAAAAGAAATAAATGAAGTAGCTGGATGGATCTTTTCAGAAATTGTTCATTTCTATCCTGGGAAACCTGACTGTACCATTAGTATCTGGTAATGACAGTACCCATTGTGTCATGGAGAATCTGAAGCCTTCTTCAACAGATGTCTCTACCATTAGTATCTGGTAATGACAGACCCATTGTGTCATGGAGAATCTGAAGCCTTCTTCAACAGATGTCTCATTCTGAGATGTGACTAACACTGCACTCATCTGTCTTCCTGGAAAGGTCAGTGGATTCTTCCCAGAAAAAGACCACTGCTGACTCATTGTCATATATATCTTTGAGCCTTATGTCAGGCAGAGATTAGGCAGAGAAAAAAAACAGATGGTAATTTTAACTACATTATATGAAAATGCATTGGCATTATTTTGCTTTCTTCATTGTTCTGTTAATTATACTCATTATCTCAATAAGGAGCACTGGTCTTTATAAAGACCACCCCTAAGAACACATGTCCAAGTAAATTAGAACAGAATTAATTTCAAACAGTAATGAGGTTCCACCTTCTTCCTTCTTCTAGGAAACATCAACCAACAGTCAACAGGACCCATCTTTTGGGAGCTTCTGGCAAGTAGTCACAGTTACTCTGACGAAGACATTTAGCCGTTATGTTCAGGTCATTTTCTACATTCCCATGCCAGAAGAGTATAGATCTTGAGCCTCTGAGGTGGTCTTCCCATCTCTGATTCCTAATATACTCTTTTATACATGCTTACAATACACTCTCTTTAATGAATTTGTCCATCAAATAATTCACTCAATAAATGAAAAGATGTGAAATTATTAATTTATAATGCAACATTGGTGATGGATAGATGACATGACACTTGTGATTAAATACTACACTAGCAAAAGCCTAAGTTTGTTTCCCAGTGTTGTGCCAGGAAGCATTCATGAACCCACAAAAGAGCACCAAGTATCCGTTTCTGATGTAACAGCATTAGGATCTTTTTATTATAAGCTTGGCTCTCCTCCAACCCAGCACTGATGCAGCAGGACAGAATAAGAAGCAGAACCCTGAGCAGGAAAAGGTTTTATAGGAAAATGAAAGTAATGGAGTGGGAGGTCTATCCTGGCAAGTATTTAACTGAGTGTCTATTGTGAGCCCACATGCGGGTGTTCTGAAGCAAGACCATATTCAATCATAAACAGTCTGAAAGTACATGTGAACTGACTCTTTAACTGTTGCTAGGAAGTAGCTAGGCAGTAACTCTAGCCAAGGACAAGCTGTGGGGTCCTTCCTGGAATGTGGGTGCAGCTTGGGTTCTACTGCAGGGAAAGTTCTCAGGCTTTATTATTATTTTCCTTTAATATGGAGTCTGGTTCCAAGATGGAGTAGGTTTGGCCTCTCACCAGCACCTATATCTGGAACTCCAGCTCCAGGGGATCCGGTGACTTCTTATGGATTCTGACGTCACTGAATTCATGCACAAACCCATGCACAGACACACAATATGTGCATAATTAAAAATAAACCTTACCATACAGCGTTTATAGTTGAAAACAAATATTATTATTTAGATAATTCAGTTTAAAGCTATAATTTGAAACAACTTAATATGTGATCTGATAATCGTGCCAGGTATGGTTGGAAACTGTTATGCTAAAGGAAAATTTAAAACTCAGTCAATCAATCAGACAATCAGTCAATTAATCAATCAATCAATTGAACAAACAAATGACACACAATAAATAGGCACATTTCTCCTGCTGCCATAATAAAATAAAAATGAAATTTCCTTAATTACCCATGTAAAATATTTGCCCCAAAGCTATATTTTCTCTCTCCTTTAACTTCTGCATTTCAATAAATTGTTACCTCCTGTGTACCAGATGTCTAACTCTGTTTAAAACCTAAACGTTTTTTCAACTGACAATGACAGACATTCTATATATGAAAATTTGAAACAAGGTCACAAAATTGAATTTCTCAAAGTGTGTGAGAAATAAGCTTTTAAGCCTCATTTATCTTATTGCTGAGAAAGCAATATCAGGCTGACAAAGTAATTTCTTTATAACAGCGGAAAAGATTTAGTCTATCTCAGAAGAATAGCATATAAAAATGTTATAAAAAGAAGTATTACTAAAACACACATGCACATACATGTACACCTACATTAACACACACACACACACACATACACACACACACACACCATTAGCTTAAAATTAAATTATTGTATAGCTGAATAAGTGGATTGTCAGAAAATCTTCTAACTACTGTGATTTTCTCAGTATCTACAACACATGTTCTTAACTTTATTTGAAATTCTAAGGATTCCACAATCCTTTGATCGATTTCCATGAGTATGCTAAATAAGTAATGGTGGGCATGTTCTTTTTGTTAAGGTCATGTGAGGCATATTGTAAGTTCAAAACCTGCACATATCAAATAGTCCATAAACTATCCAGAGGATTTGATTTGTAATAAATTTCCAAGGTGATTCAATACCAGACATACAGAAAACCCTTGCTACACAGTGGTGTCATTTGTACCAAAGTGACATAAGTATATTGGCAAACAATAATAAAGAATAAAATTTAAAAAAATGTATAGTAATTGATTCATATAATCTTCCCACTAATTCAGTGAGGAAATCTGAATATATTTCAGAGAAAACAGTACCAATGCTATTGAAAATCAGGACATGGTTTTACCTGAGCACTGATGTGATTTCAAAGTGCAGTTGCCAGGAAATGAGGTAGTTAGTAGTGGCTATTGTGGCTTAGTTTGGGTTTCAGAAATGATTCTACAGATGCCAAAAACAGCCTAGCTTCCCAGTATATAGAATCCCAGTGTGCTATGTTCCAGGATGAAGGATTCTACTCCCTCAGGAGGAAAGATGGCTTCAATCAATGTGGGACACCATTCTTGCCTTCTGTATCTCTGTGTTAAATGAGGATGCTAATGGGGCACTTGCGGACCAGTTACACTTCAACTTCTGAAAGAATCACAACAGACGATGCCATATCTCCAGCTTCTGGGGAAGTCCTGACAGACCAGTCACAGGTCCAACTTCTGAGGAATTCATAACATACTACTTGTGCCTCCAGCTTCTGAGAGAGTCATCTCAGAACATCCATTCCCACAGCTTCCAAGAGTCCTGACAGAGCACTCACACCTCCTGCTTCTCAGGGAATCCTAGCAGATCGTTTCTATTTCCATCTTCTGAGGGAGTTCTGACAGAGGGAAATGCTTGCTGGGGAACCACTGCTTTGTTACTCTGTATTTTATAGTAATAGGAGAGACAAGACAGGAGCTGAGGTTTTCCTGGAATGTGAAGGCAGAGATTTTGATGTCTTGAAGAGAGGAAAAGTCTCAGAAGTCCAGTTTTGCTTCCTGTTGTTGAAGGAAGAATATTTAGTTCCCTATCTGTGCCAGCGTTATTCAGTATATAAAGGGATATGCTTTAGGTCTCCTCTAGCTCTTAAGGCCTTGCTTATTTAGGTATTCAAGAACATTTACTGATCTCAAGAACCATCTGAATCCTATGGAAGAAATCTGCATTTCAAACTAGGATGCATATAAATCATCAAATAGACATTCCCAAATGAATGAAGACAAATTTTATGCCCTCTTAAAAATAGTTTTGAGTTAATTTCTAATTCCATACAACTGTTAAACTTGCTAAATCACCACCAGTGTACAAGGATGTTTAGCAAAGAGTGGATGCAATAGATAAGTGTTAATTAAGCATAACTGACAGTCTTCTGAAAATAGTATCTTTTTATGTTTATTTATTTTTTATACCTGGGCAGTATATATATATATCATTCCCCCTCATACCCACCTGTTTGAACTCTTCCTGTGCCTACTTCTCAAGCACATGAACATTTTTCTTTGTTGTTACTTGTATATCCTACATAAATCATGTATATCATACATATATCTGTATGTATGTATGTACACCTTTATTTAATGTACTGAGTCCATTCTTTTTGTTTGTAAATAATTCTGAAATTCAAAGAATAGGAAGGAATTCAACAAATGTAGAGGCAATAACCAGATCAAGGAGCTAATACTTGGAGTTGTTGAACAGCTGATTACTACAAAGAAATGATGCTCATAAAGCATAAAGTCACCCAAAGTAACTTGGTTTCCACATCACAGACACACACAAGATATTTCCAAAATGAAAATTTTAACATCACTTGTAAGTTATTTCTTTCATTTTGCATTTTCAGGTTAACTTCCATCTTATTCTTACAATGTTGCAGTGTGATAATGTACATTTTTTGTGTGAGAAAATATATCTTCAAATGAGGTCAGTTCAAAAAGCACATGGAAGGATGAGTTCCCAAAGTAGGAGTGAAGTACAGGTGATCTATGTCCAGGGCTAAATCTTAATACAATGCTGTTTGGTGTTCCTTTGTTCATTACTGCAAAAAATCATTTCTTTTTAAACACCTGCAGTGATTTGATGTGCTAAGGTAGGTTGGAAGTTGGGGGTGGTGGTGGTACAGAGCTGGAGGTTTCTCCCTTCTCAGAGGAGAAGGGGAGGGAACAGAAGTTGTGTAATGGGGTCTGTGAATGGGATGTAAAGTATATAAATATAGATAGATAGATAGATAGATAGATAGATAGATAGATAGATAAAAGACAGATTCTAAGAACATTTCAGACACTTCCATTTCTTTTCTGTCTAATTACTTTTATACAGGCAGTCAACAGTAATTTTATTTAGGAAGAGGGGAAAAGATTTAACAGTGACTACTAAATAATTTTGATTTTTGCTTTAATATATCCCATATTTTATGGGGGAAACACAGGTGTAGCTCATTCAAAGTACTCCAGTTCTGGGATCTAGTCAGTTCATATTAGTTACCAGGACAATAGAGCTTACTAAAATTTAAGCCTATATGACTTGTAATTTAATGATACACAGCAAAAGTGATGCATGAAAACTCTCTTGCCCCGCAGCACCAGTGTTCTAATTTATAATTTATATACTACTTACATCCTGAAAGAATTTATAATAATATACCATAAAACATAAATGAACAAGTTTATCAAAACAGAAACAGAGTAGTGACTTTGAAGAAATTACATGGCTTAGATTTCTCTCACTAATTATTTGCTCTATAGGAGAACACCAATGGATGCCTTGAGAGATTTCTCAGCTTGATGCCTTGCAAGCTCATTTTCAAGTTATCTATCTCAATGAAAAGAAAAAAATAATGATGCTTTATGTACAGAATAGTCCCCTCTTTGTGAAGTATTGTCTCCAAAGCCATAACATGTATTAAGATGAAATTTTCTGATATGAAATATCTATTAAAATAAGTCTCTTATGATAATTATGCTAGTCTCCTGTCTATGAATATAGCAAAGTATCCTTAGGAATCATTTAATTAATTTTTTTTCAGGTTACGTTTGGTTTTATCCTAGTTCTCTAGGCTATCTAGCCTCTGATTCCTGAACTTCAAGGCAGTGTCAATCATGGGCTTCTACTCATGGCATATGTCTCAATTGGTTCAGTCAGTGGTTGCCCATTCTACCTATCCTGTGCAACTTTACCAGAGCACATATTACAGGCAAGGCAAATTATAGGTTGAAAGGTTTGTGGCTTAGTAGAAAGGAAGAGTATCTTGTGACACTTTTTAAGGGATAATAGATCCTTATGAGATTATAAAAAGGGTTTACACACTGCCCTCAAAAGGGATCTGTTTTGAACTTGCAGGTAGCAGCAGCACCAGGTATATCTGTATTCATTCTGGAAAGAGATAGAGGAAATGAAGTAAAGAATAAAAAAATAAAAATAAATAAATAAAATGATTATGTGTACGACAGCTCTCTGGATTTAAGAGAATTTGAAAATAGTTTTAGAGTTCTGGGATATTTTTAGAGTTCTGGATGTTTTTTCTCCAAGGTCTTGGAGGACAGAGATATGAGGAATTCTCTGGGGAAGAACACACCTATGGAAATTTTACAAAGAAATACCAAACAAGCAGAAAAACAAAAACAAAAACAAACAAACAAAAACTAAACCTACACATGTATGTGTGCTTTCTGATGTTTTGGCTGTTATTAAAGACCTGCCTTAGGCCATGGTGATCTGATAGGATGCATGGGAATATTTCAATCTTCCTATATCAGTTGAGGGTTGTTTTGTGACCAATTATATGGTCTATTTTGAAGAAGGTAATATGAGTTGCTGATAAGAAGGTGAATTCTTTTGTTTTAGGGTGAAATATTCTGTATCTAATCTGTTAAATCCATTTGGTTCATAACCTCTATAAGTTTCACTGTGTCTCTGTTTAGTTTCTGTTTCAATGACCTGTCCATTGGTGAGAGTGTGGTGTTGAAGTATCCTAATATATTGTGTGGTGTTCAATGTATGTTTTGAGCTTTAGTAGTTACTTTTATGAATGTGGGTGCTCTTACATTTGGGGCATAGATGATAAGAATTGAGATTTTCTCTTGGTAGAATTTCTCCTAAATGAATATGAAGTGGCCTTCTTCATCACACTTGATAATTTTTCTTTGAAAGTCAATTTTATTGGATATTACGATAGCAACTCCAGATTCTTTTTTTTTCATACTTTATTTACATTTCAAATGCTTCCCCCTTTCCAGATCTCCCATTTGGACTCCCCTATTCCCTCCACCTCCCCCTGCCACTATGGGGGTATTCCCCCAAACACCTACCCACCCACTCTCATCTTCCATCCTTGGCATTCTCCTATACAGGGGGAATCTAATACTTTCAGGCCCAAGGGCCTCTCTTCCCTCTGATGGCTAACAAGATTCTCCTCTGCTGTATATGTGGCTAGCACCATGGGTCCCTTCATGTGTATTCTTTAATTGGTGATCCAGTCTCCGGGAGAATTGAGGAGTCAGCCCAGTTGCCACTGTTGCTCCCTCCATGGGGCTGCAAACTCCCTCAGCTCCTTTAGTCCCTTCTCCAACTCCTCCATCTGGGACCTCACACTCAGCCCCATGGTTGCTGTTAAGTGCCTCTTGGGTATTCTGAACTTTTGGGCTATTAACTACTTATCAGTGAGTACATACTGTGTTCATTCTTTTGTGACTGTGTTACTTTGCTCAGGATGATGTTTTCAAGTTCCATCCATTTGCCTTAGAATTTCACAAAGTCATTGTTTTTAATATCTGAATAGTATTCCATTGTGTAAATGTACCACATTTTTGTATCCATTCCTCTGTGGAGGGACATCTGGGTTGTTTCCAGCTCCTGGCTTTTATAAATATGGCTGCTATGAACATAGTGGAACATGTGTCTTTATTACATGTTAGAGCATCTTCTGGGTATATGCCCAGGAGTGGAATAGCTGGGTGCTCAGGTATATTATGTTCATTTTTCTGAGGGTCCGCCAAACTGATTTCTAGAGAGGTTTTATCAGCTTGCATTCCCACCAGCAATGGAGGAGTGTTGCTCTTTCTCAACATCCTCACCAACATCTGCTGTCACCTGAGTTTTTGATCTTAGCCATTCTGACTGGTGTGAGATGGAATCTCAGGGTTGTTTTGATTTGCATTTCCCTGATGACTAAGGATGTTGGACATATCTTTAGGTGCATCTTGGCCATTTGAGTTTCCTCAGTTGAGAATTCTCTGTTTAGCTCTGTTCCCAATTTTTCGATAGGGTTATTTGGATCTCTGGAGTCTAGTTTCTTGAGTTGGGGCTGAAGAGAAGGCTCAGCCGTTATAGGCTAGGCTCGCAAACAAACAAACAAACAAACAAAATCCTCCAGATTCTTTACTTGGACACTATTTGCTTGGAAGAGCTCTTTCCATTCTTTTACTTTGAGATAGTGGCTGTCTTTGTTATGGAAGTGTGTTTCTTGTATGCAGCAAAATGCTGGATCTTGCTTGCATACCCTGTCCTTAGCTTATGTTTTTTAGAGGTGAGTTGAGTCCATTAATATTGAAATATATTAAAGGAGATGACTGTTGGTTCCTGATATGTTTTTTTATTTTTTAATGTGGCTTTATGTGACTGTGGTTCTCTCCTTGAATTTGTTATAAGATGCTTAATATCTTATACCTTCCTTGTGTTGGAGTTTTCCTGCTATGATCCTCTGTAGGTCTGAATTGGTAGCTAGATACTGTTTAAATTTGGTTTTATCCTGAAATGTTTTCAATTCTCCATCTATAGTTATTGAGAGTTTTGCTGGGCTGGCATTTGTAATTCTAAGAGTCTGAATGACCTCTCATCAGGCTCTTCTGGCTTTTATAGTCTCTGTTGAGAAGTCTGGTGTAATTCTGATAGGTCTACCTTTTATGTTACTAGGCCTTTTTCCCTGGTGGTTTGTAATACTCTTTCTTTCGTCTGTGCATTTAGTGCTTTGATTATTATGTGACGAGAAGATTTTCTTTTCTGGTCCCATTTGTTTGGTGTTCTATAAGCTTCTTTTTCCTTTATGGCCATCTCTTTCTTTAGGTTGGGGAAGTTTTCTTCTATTCTCAAATTCATCTGGAATGGTAGAAAACCCAGAATAGGGACAACAATTCTTAACAGTAAAAGAACAGCTAGGAAAATCACCATACTGGACCTCAAGCTTTACTACAAAGCAGTAGTGCTAAAAAAACTGCATGGTACTGATACAGAGACAGACACTTAGATCAATGGAATAGAATTGAAGACACAGAAATAAAACCACACATTTACAGACACTTGATCTTTGACAAAAACACCAAAGATATACAATGAAAAAAAGAAAGTATCTTCAATAAATGGTGCTGGTTTAACTGGCTGTCTGTATGTAGAAAAATGAAAATAGATCCATATTTGTCATCTTTCACAAAGCTCAAGTCCAAGTGGATTAAGGACCTTAACATAAAACCAGATACACTGAATCTAATAGAATAGAAAGTGGGAAAGAACCTCGAACTAATGGGCACAGTGGGAAATTTCTTAAAAAGAACTCTATCGGCTCATGCTTTAAGATGAAGAATTGATAAATGTGACCTCATGAAACTGGAAAGCTTCTGTAAGACAAAGGACATAGTCAGTAAGACAAATTGGCAATCTACAGATTGGGAAAAAATATTCACTAACCCCCAATGCAATAGAGGGCTAATATCCAAAATATATAAAGAACTCAAGAAGCTAACCACCAAAAAACCCAAATAACCCATTCAAAACATGGAGTATAGAACTAAACAGAGAATTCACAACAGAGGCATATTGAAGGTCTGCGAAGCACTTAAAGAAATGTGCGAAGTCCTTAGTGATCAGGGAAATGCAAATCAAAATGACCCTGAGATTCCACCTTATACCAGTCAGAATGGATAAGATCAATACCTCAGGGACAGCACATGTTTGTGAGATTGTGGAGAAAGAGGAATACTCTTCCATTGCTGGTGGAATTCCAAATTGTTACAACCACTATGGAAATCAATCTGGAAGTTTCTCAGAAAATTGGAAATAGATCTACCTGAAGACCCAGCTATCCCACTCTTGAGCTTATACCCTAAAGATGCCCTACCATACCACAAGGGCACGTGTTCCACTATGTTCATAGTGGCTTTATTTGTGTTATCCAGAAGCTGGAAACAACTCAAATTTTCCAAGGCCTGACACTATTACTGAGGCTATGGAAGGCTCACAAAATGTTACCTAGCATGACCTCACTCTAGAATATCCAACAAGCAGCTGAAAGAGTCAGGTGCAGATATTTGCACCCGACCAATGGACAGAAGCTGCTGACCCCTGTGTTTGAACTAGGGAAAGGTTAAACAAAGTTGTGGAGGGGGAGACCCTGTAGAAGGACCAGTAGTCTCAGTTAATCTGGAACACTGAGATCTCTCAAACACTGAACCATCAAACAGGTAGCATACAACCTCTGACATGAACCCCCCAATACAAATATAGCAGAGGACTGTCAGGTCTGTGTTCAATCAGAGATAATGCACCTAACCCTCAAGAGACTGGAGGCCCCAGGAAGTTTAGAGGTCAGGTGAGGTGGGGCGGAAGTGGGGACTACCTTGTGGAGACAGGGTTGGGGAGGAGGTATGGGATATGGAACCATTGGAGTGTGACAGGGGTAATAAAATCTGGATTGTGAAAAATAAATAAATAAATAAGTAAAAACCTTCACATTAGATCCTATGTGGATTTTGTGCAGCCTTAGAGAGAGAAAATGGACAGCTACTATGCTGCCAAGCTGAATAGACTTTTAAGTGGTGCTTGAGTGTATTTTAAAGTCATTGATCTGATGTATTAAGAGTAAATTCTGAAGAGTTCTAAGGGTGACAAAACTTTCACCAAAAAAAAAAAAAGGAATTCCAGACATACATGCATAATTTAATGCTTTTATAATTAGGAAATTAGGCATTCAACATTCTCAAAGACATCATAAAAGAAACAGAAACATGTTCCTGTTTGGTCCATGGCATCCCTGCATGATTTCCTCTGAATAATTATGATGTACAAAACACAGCAAAGGTCATATCAACTTCTCAAATATCTATTTCAAATAGGAAGCATAATTATTATGATGGAGAAAATTCATTTGGAAGAAAATTTAAAAGGATGAGTAAGCTTGAAAAGTTAGCCACTTGTTTTCGGTGGTGGTGGGTATATGTGTATGTCCATGGCAATGTGAAGAGATGGGTCCACACTTTTACTTTCACAGATGTGGCCGTGTGAGTACAGGATCCAAATCTGGGTTCTCATCTTATAGAACAACCACTTCACTGGTTGCACCATTTATGCACTGTGATAGGTTAATATAAAATGTACATTAATCGCAGTGAACGTTTATTAGACTTCTGTGGTTAACAAACAGAATGTGCTGAGAACCACTAAATAAACCTAAGTCTAACAAGATCTTAATCAAAAAAACAAAAACATTAACAAAAAACTTCTTTTAAAAACGTCCAAGCAACCCAGTACTTTGCAGGTTGAGATGGGAGTATCACTAAGAGCTCAAGACTAGCATGGGGCACAGAATAAGACTCTATGCCTACAAAACAACAACAAATCTAACTAAAGGTCTGTGACACTGACCTCTTAGCTGTTGATGTTTTTCTGAGTTGCTGTAATATGGATGAGATAGCAGTAAGCTCTGCCACTGTAACCCACACGTCACCTGAGGTATCCAGGTTACCAAAGATACAGATAATCTTAGGACACAATGTTGGAGTCTGTTACTGACTGATTAACCTGTTCTTTGCCCTGCAGTGAGGAAAAGGAAATGCAGTTGAAGGGGTAGTGGTGGCATAAGCTGCTTATTTCATGGACACTAGGTACACCCAAAAAGAAAGTGAGGACCAACATCCCACAATTCCTTTTGAGCAAGATCTTTCAGTCAACTAAATACTCCCACCAAACACCACCTTAAACGTTTCCAATCCTCCCCAGTCTGCCAAATGATATCAAGAGGTTAAACTACCAACATTGCCGGCTAGAGGGATGGATCGGTGGTTAAGAGTTCTGGAGGCTCTTACAGAAGACCCGGGTTCAGTTCAATACCACTCACACAATGGCCCCTCGACTTCTCATTATTCTAGGTCCAAGGTATCTCATGCCCCCTTTTGATTCTGAGGATATTTAGTACATGTGCATAGACATACATGTAACAAACACCCATACACATAAAATAACTTTTAAGGATAATTTCAAAGATAGCATACTGATTGGTCAGTGACATTAATGTCCCATCAATAGTGCGGACAGTCCATTGAATTATTGGAAGTACTTCTACTGTATTTAACCTTAATGGAGCCAGCACCTTTTTAAGGTTAATGACCTCAACTTGCTTGAAGAATGTTATGTGTTTGATCATAGTTTTGAAATGTTAACCTGTAATTCACCTAGGCTTCAATCTTAATATTCTAAGTCTCCAAATAGAAGTCCTATGTGCAGAGCTATCATTCTACCTACTACATCTATAACTTAAGTCACAAGTGTAATCAATAACTTCCCCTCTTCCTCATGGAATTGAAAGCTACATCTGCCCTCAAGGGCTATTTCAGACTATGGGAGTGTTCACAAGGCCTCTTAGCCTTTAGATTTACACCAAATGATATTGTATATAAAGTACTAGATATGTATCAAGCACAACTCCAGGAATGGGGTATACCATGACAGTTTGGACATGGTAATATGATTAGTTTTGTGGAATGAATATTTCAGTAGAGGAAAACCTAAAATTAGACACATAAAATTCTGAATAATAACAAATAAAAGCAAGCAAGCAAACAAACAACAACAACAACAACAAAAAAACAATGGCTCACACACTAAGTCAGAAAAGTCACCCTGAAATGATATCACATGGCCTGTTTCCTTAAAATGTAAGTGCCTCCCTTCTGGGTGCCTTCTGCATGGACATATTATCAGCTTGGCTGCTCCTCTGAAGACTTCACAGTCTAAAGGCATATGTCACATTGCCATTACTTCTGTTAATTATGTTCATGCATTTGCCTTTTGACATTTGGTTGTCTTTGGCATTTGTTGTCCTGGGTGTCCGGTGGTAGAGAAGTCCTCCAGGAGGAGGCAGAGCTGTAGGGTGAGGGGCATCAGGTTGATCTGGAGCTTCAGGTGAAGATATGGACCAGAACTAAGCTCAAATTAATTTTAATCTTATTGGAAGATGATACTATTTTTCTTCCATTTAGCTGAGAAATGATGGAGAAAACTCTTGAAATTATATTTGAAAGTCAGCTTCTGAGTTTGAAACTGATAAACCAAAGATGTATACCCATTCATATATTAGGATAAAAACTAAATTTATCTCAAGGATGTAGTCATGGGAACATTTACCATTTGGTTTGGGAGTACACAGTGATTAAAAACTGGCAGGTATTATTTCCTAAACACTTTGCACAAAATAGAAAATAGAGAAGGAATGGAAATTTTAGGCCTTCTTCTGGCTCTAAAAACCAGAGATTGTATGTCCATGAGACTGCAATTCTTTGCCTTGGGCATCTGAAGAGAGGACAACTATTACTAGCATCCCTGTCTCTATAATCATGATTGGTTATCATTTCCTCAAAAATGACTTTTACAAAGTCTAAATCTGTTTTTACACAAGCCCTACATTTTAAAATTTATTATGCTTTTTATAAAAAAATCCACTTCTATTCTAATCACCACAATGTTTCCTAAGGAAATATAATTTTAAAAATTCCCTTAATCCTACTCAGAAATGGTTCATTTTGGCAAATAAACAAATGTCACCTTCTTCTTTGGTTTTCTATTATTGGTGTCATGAAACCTGAACTGGACATTTTGTTTCTTCCCAGCATCAACAGGACAAGGGGGTCCAAGGGAAGGAAGCTCAGGGACCTAGGGTACTGTGTACCACTATGGAAAACTAGACCACACCTACTCTACTTCCAGTCCTTCAGTGAAATGATCTAATGTTCTAACAGTATGAAATGAGCAAGTCCTATATCTTAGCTGTTCACCACAGTACACAGAATGCAACATGTTTATTGAGCACTTCAAAGATTTATGAAGTAGAATTCTTGCTAAGTGTCACAATGAGAATAAAAAAGGATGCAGATGAACTCAAATACTTCAAAGAATCTTGGAGATGCTGTATATGTTAATTACCTTGATTATGATGGTAGCTTTGTCGATATGTGTACATGTTCAAACATAAAATTGTGTATAAATAAATATACACAGCTTTGTTTATCAACTATGCCTCAATAAATTATCAAAGTATTCAGTAACAGAGAAATTAAATCCTGGCTCTCAAAAGCAGAATAACAACTGTAAGAACACTATATTACTTTATTTATATATCAATCCATCTGTCTTCAGCCATCTATGATATTAAAGTTGAAGGTAGGGATACTACTCAATTCAGAGGACAAGAACATCAACTGAGATAAATATAGTAAAGATTCATTATATACTAGAACAAAATATTATGAAACCCAGCACATTGTCCAATGAGAATATTATAATGGAATCAACTTTATAAACATAATGTAAACAATATAGTTTTATGGTGCCATAATTTCTGGAAGCATGACTTAATCTCTTCTTATTTTCATCTCAAGATGTTTAGCCTGTGCCAAGTATATATTAATATCACTTGTTTAGGTAAAGAAGGACCTGTTTATACTTAAGAAGCCACGACTTTCTACTCTAAACACAAACAGGAAGAGCAGTCTGATACTACATACTACACCCAAGAGGAAGGCTGAATATATCTATCAAGTACAGTTCAGTTGAGCTCTATGTTCACAGTGACTACAGAGTACAGAAACTGGAAAGACACAAATCAGTTGCCAACCTTCGTACCATGGAAAGAGTGCTTAGAAAAAGGAGATCATTGTTCTTCACAGATCTCTGACACAGGCCCAAGGATCATCTTTATAACATGTTAAAACTACTTCAAAGATGAAGTTGGCATAGAAGTGTTCTAGTTTTCTTTATGCTGATGTGATAACTACCATGAACAAAGCAACTTAAGGGAGAAAAGTTGGAAAGTTTAATTTTAACTTACAGTTGCTAGTCACTATCTGTCACTGATAGAAGTCAGGGCAGGAACTGTGAAGCAGAGACCAAAGCAGAATGTAGCTTGCTTTCTGGCTCCCTCAAACTTACAAGCTTTTTATATACCCCAGGCCCTCTGGCCAGAAACTGTAATATGCAAAATAGGCTTTGCCCGTCTGTATGAAAAAGTAAAGAAGAAAATCTTCACAGTAGACACTTACATTTTGTCAATTTGACAGTCAAAACTAATCAAGAACACAGGTATCTACCTATAAGTAACGCTAGTTGATGTCTGTTACAATAATAAGTCTTTATGTTGAGAAAAGGTGCATAGAAGAGACTGTGTCAAAGTGACTCACTGGAAACTCTGATTGATGTGGAAACTCTGAAGATCAGAAGCTACAGTGCACCCATTTCCACCTGTAGATGTTATGGAAGGCAAAAGAAGATAGCAAGCCCTGACTTTCAATTTCCAGAAAAGAGCCTTTCCCTTTGTTCCTTTTATTTTATGTCTGTGGTTCTCACATCACACCCCAATGTAGGACGTAAGGAAATGTATTTGCTAAGGGCTTAAAATACAAGGCTTTAACTTTGAAGTAGTTTGTTAATAAGATACTAATAGAGTAATATATTTTAAATTATGTGCTAGTCAAATTTGAAACTTTTCATTTAAGTATGCTGTGAAGGAAATATAAGCAGATGTATGAAGTCTAATGTATCTCAATGAACTAAATACTCCTTAGCAAACTTTATCCAGATCAATAGAATCTTAACTATGAAACAATATAGTGACACTTCTGGAACAGATAAAGATACTACAGCATATTTGTATTATTTTAGTAAATGCTAATTTTTTGA